>CAUYQU010102209.1:0-18540 GCA_963574635.1 Cheracebus regulus | reverse complement strand
GAGGTGGGGGAGGGGGGAGGTGGGGTGAGGGGGTGAGGTGGGGTGAGGGGGGTGAGGTTGGTGAGGGGGGGAGGTGGGGTGAGGGGGGTGAGGGGGATGGGGGGGAGGTGGGGTGAGGGAGTGAGGTGGGGTGAGGGGGGTGAGGTGAGGTGAGGGTTGTGAGGTGGGGGAGGGGGGAGGTGGGGTGAGGGGGTGAGGTGGGGTGAGGGGGGTGAGGTGGGGGAGGTGGGGTGAGGGGGGTGAGGTGGGGGGTGGGGGAGGCGGGGGGAGGCGCGCGGAGACGGGGGGGGGGGGAGGGGGATGAGGTAGGGTGAGGGAAAACTCTGGAGGAGACAGTGCATGAGGGAGGAGTTAGCTGGGAGGAGTGGGGATAAGGGCATATTTGGCAGAGAAACCAGCATGTGCAAAGGCAGAGAAGAACAGTGCACACAGATTGCTCCCCATTTCTTAAAAATGTGTAGAAAATCTCTTGGGCTGTATTCTGGCTTCTTGCTGAGAAGTATCACATGTCAGTTTAGCGCCTATGCCACAACATGTGATGTCAGTGCTGGGAATTGTTATTCCAGTTTCACTGACAGGACAGGTGGGTTTGGGGCACTCGGATGACTTGCCAAGTCCATCCAGCTGTCTAGTGGAGATGGTGCAATTCGAAGTCAGGTCTTTGGACCCCTCCTTTTGTATTCTTTCCACTGTGCCATGTGGCTGCTGGTTCAGCCCGTCATGCCTTTGGAACGACACCGAGCCGAAGCGTTATGCTCACACAATATCTGGCTAGATTTACAGTTGGCCAGTTAGTGCCTTCAGGCTGTCCGGCATACATAAAGCTAAGGGACTGGCAAAGGGAGGGTCATGTGAACATGGTCATAAAGGGTCCGGGTCACAGAAGGGCTAAATCAAAGTGTCTATTTCACAATGAATGGCTCTGAAGGGAGTGGGGTGGTCCTGAAAGAACGCCATGCCCAGCACCGGTCACTAGGTGGCACTCAGATGCAGGCGTAACGGGCCGTGGAAGGGTTTGGCAGAGGCTGCACTAGCAGAGGGCAGGAGACTGTGCTCCTGCCTCTAACAGAAACCAGGACGGGGCACCAGGCCTTGGACACACGCAGTACAGCATTCCCACGTGCAGGCCTGCTAAGCTCTGCCTACGTCCATCCGCAAACCCCGGGCTGAATGTCATTGTTGGCTGCAGGAGGTCTCTGTGCCCAGAAACCATCAGGGAAGCCGGGGCCTGGGCAATACCCTTGCTCTGCCTGTATTTATCTGTGGGGTACACAAACAGTTGTATTCGGACTTTGAAAAGATTGCAGTACCCCACCTTTTCCCACATGTGTAAAACGCAACTCTGGCCCTACGAGACCCCCAAATGTGCATGACGCCAGCTGGCAGGGAAGCATCTTCCTAAATTTCCCATGGCAACGTTCTGCTTGGGCTCATCAGAACGATTCTCTTTTTCTCCTTTCCTGGCGCCTTGTTTTGATATCCATTGAGAAATCCATGTGGATGTCTAGCAAATCTCTTGCCATTTCACAACGCCAGTGTTTTCATGTCTGATGTGGGGCATCTTGTGCCCTGTAGGGCTGCTGTGAATCGCACATGTAAGAACAGAACCAAGAGGGCTTTGCAAACTGTGAAGTGCTCCATACGCCTTCTGTGGCTCCACTTATGGTGCCAAGTCCTCTGTCACGCTATTTATGCCTCCTCCTCCTCCTAGATAGCGTTTCTCATGTACAAGGCATGGTTCTAAGAGTTTTGTCATGTCCTATAAGGTGGGTGCTTCCGTATCCCTTGCAGGCTAGTTTGTGGCAGAGGGAGTTTGAAATGCAGGTTTGTGGCTTCAGACTTTGAAACCAGGGGCCTCACTACTATCCCCAGATGGCCTCTCCTGCTCAAAGACACGTTGCTGCAATGGAAAGCCATGTGCCTGGCTTTCCACATTTTCATTTGCTACCAGATGGAGGCTTAAAAGTAGTTCTCCCCATGGTTCTCACCTCCTTTGTACTCGCCCCCAGCCTCACGGCCCTTGCTTGGGCCCAGCTGTTCCCCACTCACCGTCTACTTCTTTCTTCTGGGATGGAGCAGAGGAAAGGAGGAGGGTTGAGGGGAGCCGGGAGAGCAGCATAGGTGAGCCCTGCTCTCTGTCTTGCTGCAGGGAGGGTGGGGGTTGCCTTTGCAGGAATGAAGAAAAAGGGGTCGCTCCACCCCCAAGCACCATTAGGCTTCTGTTAGGCACAGGGACACTTCCAGGGTATAGTTGTTGTTGATCCATCTGGGTGCTCTTGGGTAAAGTCACACTGGGCGTGGTGAATTAGAACATGCAAGACACTTTTCTTCATGGTAGCAGCCCTCTCATCGCCTGAGGGTCATCACCTCCAACCTTGGGCCAGTGAGGCAGCTCATGATGCACCCTCCCTCCCTTCTCCTGTCGGAGGCCCAAAGGGTGTCCAGCAGCCTCCCAGGTCACAGAGCTTCATCCAGGAGCTTGGCAGGTAACGGATGGCATTGGACCTGGTGCCTTTTCACTTTTTGTAATTTCATGAAGAGATGCCTGTTTTTACAAGTTTCATGGTTAGTGCTCAAATTCAACATTGATTAGAATAGTTGGGGGCTGTGCAAAGTGGGCAGGGCAGGAGGCGTATTTTACAAATCTATCACGCTGCAGCACCTGCACCGAATGAAAGGAAGGAAGCCAGCTAGACAGAAAGGGCATTGGTTGGTAAGGTCCCCTTTGGTCCTAAGATATGGGATTCAAAGACTGGATCCTATTCATTTGTTTTCACTGAGGTGTAAATGACTGATACATTGTGTTGCTGTCTGTATGGTTTACTCAAGAACGATAGACAAACTTCTCTGAGCCAGATCCTCCAGGGGAGGATGGAGTTTTGAGCCATTCCAGGGGCAAAGAAAAGAAGCTGCGCCTCTGAGGAGCCCTCCTGTAGCTCCCAGTTACATGCAGGAATAACCTCGGCCAGCCCTTTCAGGAGGAGGAAGCTCTAACGGATCAGTCTGCAAGGGAGGACCTGGAGCCACAGCTCAGTGACACTTCTTGGGTCTGTCACTCCACCCCTGGGCCCCATAGGCACTTCTGGCCAAATCACACTGGAATGATAGAATTGGCTTCTTTCCCTGGCTCCCCTGGGCAGGGAGTGGGGCCGGAAGGGAAATTCTCCCAGAACAAACCCAAAGGCAAATATTTAGTCCCGTAGACAGGTCTGAAGCACCAGTTTTGCAGCAAGTGTGGTCCCTGAAGACACAGGGTGGTCGCGTGCAGATGAAAAGCAGTTAGGGAATCAGCCAAATCTTTGCTGAGTGTGTTACACCTGACTGTGTGGGAAGACAGACCAGTGGGGAAGTCAAGGTCACAGGAATGCACGGGAGGGGTGAGGTGGGAGCTCAGGGCAGGGGCACGCAGGACGGGGAGGGAGTCGCAAGGGTTGTCTGACAAGTCCAGTCAGACGCTGAGGAAGGGGCAGAAGATCTTCCAGGCAGAGGAGCAACTTGTGCAAACGCGCAGAGGTGGGGCCGGGTGCGGTGGCTCAAGCCTGTAATCCCAGCACTTTGGGAGGCTGAGGCAGGTAGATCCCCTGAGGTCAGGAGTTCGAGACCAGCTTGGCCAACATGGTGAAACCCCATCTCTACTAAAAATACAAAAATTAGGTGGACATTGTCGCACATGCCTGTAATCTCAGATACTCGGGAGGCTGAGGCAGGAGAATCTCTTGAACTTGGGAGGCGGAGGTTTCAGTGAGCTGAGATTGCACCACTGCACTCCAGCCTGGGCAACAGAATGAGACTGTCTTAAAAAACAAAAACAACAGTACAAAAAAAACCCCAAAATTCAGGGGTGGAAGACAGCAAAGCAGCTTTGCCTTGCTGGGGAAGGAGCTGTTTGGGAGATGAGGTCAGAGAGGTGAGTGGCCCACCTCGGAGGGTTCAGAAAAGGAAGGAAAACCCAAAGGCACACTACAGAGTCTTAAACTAACAACACTGGCAGAAAACCAAACGGCCTCAGGAGTGTCTGGTCTTGTTCCCGTGACAGCCAGGACTAGGCAGGCCAGAGGGCCCAGAGCAGTGCTGGCGTTGCCTGCAGCATAAAGGCCGGAGGCCCTTCAACACGAGATTAAGCGGATCACTTGGAAGGACCTTGCATGCCCGGTCCCCTCTGAAGGTCACGGATCCTGAGTGTCTGACACTGATTTGTAGCTGCAGCCAAAGGGGAAGGGTCTGCTCAGAGGTCGTGCTGGCTTGGTGTTTAGACTCAGTGCCTGCGTGAGGAGACACAGTCCAAAACGGCCAGGGCTGGTGCAGAAAGTCAGGGCCTTCGGGAGATTCCAGAGGCCAGAGTGTAGTCAGGATGTTTCTCGCCCTACAAACTCTCCTGAGCCCTGGCTCAGGGCCTGGTCCTCTGCAGGGCCTGGGATCCAGAAGCCCCCCTAACTCCTCAGCAGGGGTGAAGACCCCTCATCCAGGACCACACCCAGCGTGAGGCATGGGAAGAGCCCTCCTGCCGCCCTCGTCCCAGCCTGGCTCTACGGACCGGGCGGGCTGGGCGTCTTCCTGGCTGGTATGGTCCAGTTTGGGTATTGGAGCTGCGGTTCCATCATTCCGTCTTCCCCAAGGCGAGGATCTCGGTGTTGATGGCGAGCTGCACACAGGGCCATGGAAGGGACGCTGCTGTCAAATACCGAAACTGGATAAGCCAGGTGCATCCAGTGGGTAAATCTCTCAACGTCTCAATTTTTCATCTGTGAAAGGGGTTGTGGTCTCTATCTTGCAGGGTTAACGGTTGCACGAGACAACGTGTGTAACGCTGAGGCCCAGGCCCCGCTCAGTCCTTCCAGCCAAGGCCTGTCACCTTGTGGAGAAGCATTCTTCTGCCACCCTGAGCTGGATGGACAGAAAAGGTCTCCACTGCTGCGCAGAGGCCTGGCGGAGCCACTGGCCGGGACTTGGCTGGCTTCCTGGCCAGCCTGGGCTCACGGCCTGCAGGGGGCAGCAGCGGGACGCAGCGCCCGGGCCAGGCCGCTCCCCGCGGCGCGGAACGCTCTCTGCAGCGTCTGCGATGGAAAGTTCTTTGCGTAGTGAATGCAGCTTGGGTCGATTTGTTTTTAAATGGGTAATGTTTGCGGTTCTTTTATGCAAGCCCTTCACATCTGGCATTCAAAGAAAATAATCGGTCTAGACTATCAGACCCGATAGCAGCGTGTATGAAATTTGGGCCTGACTTTGCAGTCCAAGTGCCTTCCCTGCCCCTCCTGCCCCTCCCGCTCCCTCCGTCTCTCCTCTTGACCTTTTATCTCAGCGGGAGCCCTGACTAGAAAGAGGGTTCTGGAAATGTGGTGTGTTTCTCATTAAGTTTCTGCAGCACAGAGTCACATGATGCAAAGCTCCTTTTTTTTTTTTTTGTCTCCTTTCTTCCCCTACGTATCTACAGTAACTCCTGCTGCTTAGATTCTATTTAATTTAGATGCTTGAAGGTCGAAATCTTGTTGATATGAAGATTTTAAAAAATCTGTTTCTAGGGTGCTGGTGGTATGCTTGGTTTATTTTTCCTTGGCAGTGAGGTGGTCAAACAATTCCAAATAGAATCGTTCCTCTGCTCCGGACCAAACGTCCCCTTTTCTTTTCTCTTTGCACATCTGTAATTTTTTTTTTCTAAAACTTGAGGCTCTGACTTGGGAGATGTTCATGCTGGGTGGACCCAGACTTCTGAGGGGGCCCAAAGGAACCTTGTGAGGCTGTGAGGAGTCGCAAAGCGTGGGGAGGCCCAGGCCGTGAACAGTCGCTCCCCTCCCTGCACCTGCTGAGAGGCTCTCATCTGAGCCCAGTGGCAGCAAATGGAGACAGACACAGGGCAAGAGAGCAAGAGGTAGAGAGTGAGAGAGGGAGAGGGAGAGAGGGAGGGAGGGAGAGAGGGCACCATAGATCCTGACAACTGCCAGGTCTGCTTTATCTTCTCCTGGGCCCTGCAAGGAGGCTGCAAGCCCGATGCAACCTCTCTGAGTAGAAAGCCACAGGTGAAAGTTTGTGCAGCTGATGTCTCAAAATAGGCCCCCAACTTCATGCCTAAAGCACAGCTCTGTGAGAGCATGAATTGAGCCACCCTTGTGCGAGTGAGCATTACAGTCACAGTGTTGGTGTAGATCAAAGGCCCCGCCCTATGCACTGCTCTACAAGGCTCAGTCACTGGCCTCCTCTTCCCTTGTCCCTCACCCTGATCTTCAGCAGCTAGGGGAGGGGCCAGCCTCCCATCTTCCTTTGAAGAACAATGGAGTGTTGGAGTTCAGGGGTCAGTATCATCCCTGCCTCATAGTCACTGACGGTTGGAGTTCAGGGGTCAGTATCATCCCTGCCTCATAGTCACTGACGGTTGGAGATCAGGGTCAGTATCATCCCTGCCTCATGGTTGCTGAGGGTTGCAGTTCAGATCAGTATCATCCCTGCCTCATAGTCATTGAAGGTTGGAGATCAGGGTCAGTATCATCCCTGCCTCATAGTCATTGAAGGTTGGAGATCAGGGTCAGTATCATCCCTGCCTCATAGTCACTGAGGGTTGGAGATCAGGGTCAGTATCATCCCTGCCTCATAGTCGCTGAGGGTTGGAGGTCAGGGTCAGTATCATCCCTGCCTCATAGTCATTGAGGCTTGGAGATCAGGGTCAGTATCATCCCTGCCTCATAGTCGCTGAGGGTTGGAGATCAGGGTCAGTATCATCCCTGCCTCATAGTCACTGAGGGTTGGAGATCAGGGTCAGTATCATCCCTGCCTCATAGTCATTGAGGGTTGGAGGTCAGGGTCAGCTTCTTCAGCTTCTTCCACTAGGTAACGCATGTCAACTGCAGCATTCTGACCCAGGATGTACTTCCGATGTGCGTTCAATGTCTTGCTTTCAGCATCATAACCAGGGAATCTGTTGTTGTGTGCTGTGAGAGACAGAGAGGCCTCCATCCACAGCTCCCTTCAGGGCTCTGAAACTTTTATCACCAGTGGTGGTTCTGGCAAGGCCTGCATCCAAATAGCAGGTAAAGCCACCAACTGACCATCAGTGCTTTCCACATTGCATTAGTCTCCGATCGTATTCACCTCCACTTGGCCTTCATAAATCTTGTCCATGCCAGACCTACTGAGAGGCCTGCGGGCAGGCCACAGCCAGTGTGGGATGCTGCAGCAGACTCCATCAGGTCAACTATCGCACAGTATCTTGGCAGTTTATATGCTTCAGCTGCACAGACAGTCATATCCCCTTCTGTACAGGCAATCTGACAAGTGGTATCTCTCTTTGTCACAAACCATCCTCCTGTATTTGGAGGTGTTGTGCTTATTTTTATCCAGCATCACTAAGCATTTCTTAATAATCAGTTTTACCTTCTCATCGTTTTCTGAATTTCACTTGGTTTCTCTTAAAGCAGGCCTTATTTTTGACAACTTTAGCAACCCCATCCTGTAAAACAGAGACCCATGTTCACAGCTGGATACATACCTGCAGGTCTCAGAGATCTGCTTTTCTAAATAAAGTTTGATTAGAACCCAGCCACACTCATTCATTTACAAATCAGGTCTGTGGCTGCTTCTGCACTACCATTCAGAAGTGAGTAGTTACCACAGAGACCATGCGCCCTGCAGCGCCTAAGATATTTACTATCTGGCCCTTTACAAGGAAAGTTTGCCAACATCTGGTCTATGGCTTCAATTTTATTTTATCTTTCACAGGGTGAGGCAGACTTGTCCTCAGAGCCACAAGAATTTTGTTTTGTGGAACAAGATCTTGGTGACTTGAATAAAATGGAGGAGGCTCACAATAAAATGAGCCACAGAACAGGTGAAGGAATCCATCTGTATGAGTCAGCTAGGGCTGCCACGTAAAATATCATCGACTGGGTGGCTGAAACAACAGAAATTTATTTCTCACAACTACGGAGGCCAAAAGCCCATGATCAAGGTACTGGCAAGGTAAGTTTCATCCCGTGGCCTTTCTCGTGACTTGTAGGTGAACACCATCTCGCTGCGACCTTCTTCTTTGTGCATGGGACAGGGAGGCTGGCGGGGGGAGAGAGAGAGGGAGAGACAGGGAGAGAGAGAGAGAGAGAAAGAGAGAGAGACAGGGAGAGAGAGAGAGACACACACACACAGAGACACACACACACACACACACACACACACACACACACAGAGAGAGACAGGGAAAGAGAGAGACAGGGAGAGAGAGAGAACACAAGCCAGCATGTGAGATGTCGGTGTCTTTTCTCATAAGGACACTAATCCTATTGGATTGGGGTCCCTTCCTTGTGACCTCATCTGGCCTTAATTACTTCCTTATAGTCCTTGTCTCCAAATATAATCACATTGAAGATTTAAGGCTTTAACACAGGAATTTTGAGGGGGACACAATTTAATTCATGATAGAACTCTAATCTTTTTCTCGGGAGACTTTCTGATTATGCCAGCCTGACAGAGGGGAAGCTACGAGGTCAGACGTGTGCTCTGTCTTAGGTGGAGCTCCCAGAAGCGGACCCTGAGAGGAAGACTTAGGAGAGAGTGATGCCTTGAGCACGTGCCCTGGGAGACTGGTCAGCGAGTGGAGGCAGGGCAGGGGAGAAACAGTGCCGTCCTGCAGGGCAGCTTCACCCCGTCCTTCAGCGGGCTCTGAAGCGTGGGTTCCATCTCAGTCTGACACGCCTGCACCTGTCAGTCACTGGCCAAGGCTGCCTTGGGGGCACGTAGGCTCCCAGGCACCTCCAGTCACTGCAGGGGTGGGTCAAGTGGCTCCCGCCGCCTGAGGGCAGTCCTCCAACAGGAGTCGCAGGTGCAGGCGGCAGAGACAAGGTCACACAGGAGCCAGGAGAGCAACACACAGTAGCTGTAAAAGGAGCTGGAGGGTGTCTGGGTAGAGTGCTGACCGTGTGGCCACATCCCACAAAGAAGTCAGTAACGAAGTGTGTGTCGAAGGCTGTCTAGGCTTATTCTGCTAAAACAAAATGTGGCACATCTGTGGAAAGGCTCTATGTGTGAAAGTTGTCTGAAGAAGGGACTAGACCTTTTGTCTTCTTGCATTCCCAAACCTGGCACACCATAGGCGCTCAGTTAGGCTTGAAGACTGCTGGTAGCGTGGGCGACTGGATGCCTGCAGAGGGGCCGGGGTCAAGTTTGAGAGAGCCAGCCTCGGTCCTGGGCTTCTCCTCACGGCTTGGGAACCCGTTCTGGTCCAGGAATGGGGGAAATCTGGCCATTTGACTCCAGCAAAGGACTTTTCAGTGTTTGGGTCTCAAAGACTTTCCTCCCTACACTGGGGAGTAGCCTTTCGGTGGAGGACAGTGGGGTGGGTGTGAACAGGTGGCTGGCATGTAGCACAGGTGAAATTTTGTTTCTACCTTGATTTTATACACATCTTAGAACAAATTGAATGGTGGTGGCTGATTTCATGCGTTTTTATGAGTTTTGTCACATTGCCTAAACTTTTTTTTTTCTTTGGGAGAATTGACCTGAAAAACTATTAGAAATAACGAGTGTTCAGTAAGGCAGCAAATCACAAAATAAATGCACAAAAAAATCACTAGCTTTCCTATTTCCAACAGTAACCACTTAGAAAAAATAACAGAAAAGAAAGATATCATTCAAAATAGAAACAAAAGGTATTTATCACCTCTCAGCAAACTTACAGGAGGCGACACATGTGCTGCACTTCCTCCCTCTGTCCCAGGTGTCCTTCTGGTGGGAGAGAGAGGAGTTCTGGCCCCTGCCCCTCAGACCTTTGCCACGAGGTGTCTGCCTCCTGTGAGGAATGGCAGAGATAGAAGCGCCGGGCAGCTACCAAGAGCCCTGTGAGCACGCCAGGCCGCAGAGCAGCCCACTGCCGTTCCTGTAGGTGGTCACCCTATCTTAGCGCAGTGACTGGGTCGCAGGGTGTTCCATGGAGCAGGGAGCTGTGAAGGCGGTGCTGCTTTCCTGGAGTACCCACTGGCTTTGGAAAGCTTCAGGGTTGGCAGCTTCTGCTAGTCCAGCGGGTCTCACTGAAGATCAAGCTGGCTGTGGCCGGTGTGGTTGCAGCACACAAAAGGTACTGCTGGAGGGTGTTCCCGTACCGGATGGCGTCATGTCAGCGATAGGAGTAGATTTAGGAAGCAGTCCAGGGATGTTTTAGCCAGAAACATTCTAGGGTTAAACAGGATGACCTCTAACTGAGTGGAAGTCTCTCATATATTAATATGAATCAGGATGTTTTTCCTTTGCAAACGGCAGAAATCGTCCTTGTCCTGCAAAAAAAACCCTAAACAATACAAAGCAAGCGTATCCCACCCGTTTCTCCTTGAGGCTGTGCACAGCAGAGTGGCTGGTGACTGCCAGCCCTGCAGCTCTGCCCGACGGTCTGCTTTGTCCATTCTCACAGTGGGCCCAAAATGAAGGGCACCAGCTGGCCCTGGGAAGAGCCTGATATGGGACAGGCAGGATAAGGGGATGAGTACTCTAGCTCCTTTGCCTCTTGGACGGCATGGCTCTGAAACGTGTCCTCCACAAGGCCTCCCAGAGTTCCCAAGTGGGACTGAGCCCAAGTTGCCCTTTACTAATTAATTAACTAAGTAATATTTATTTATGTATTTATTTAGAGACAGAGTCTTACTCTGTTGTGATCTCAGTTCACTGCAACCTCTGTCTACCGGGTTCAAGCAATTCTCCTGCCTCAGCCTCCCGAGTAGCTGGGACTACAGGTGTGTGCCACCACATCTGGCTAATCTTTGTATTTTTAGAAGAGATGGGGTTTCACCACGTTGATCAGGCTGGTCTCAAACTCCTGGTCTCAAGTGATCTGTCTGCCTCAGCCTCCCAAGGTGCTGGGATTCCAGGCGTGAGCCCCTGCACCAGCCCCAAGTGGCCTGTTAGGAGTTACTTGCTCAGTTGCTCAATGATGCACCTTTACTGGCTGTTTTCTCTTTCCCTCACTTGCTCATGACATAACTGGTGTTTTCTGATATTGCTTCTCAAATAAACTCTTTGCTTATACATCCTTATTTCAGGATGCTCTTTTGTGGTGGAGCAGGGGCTCAACTGAGAGAGAGAGAGGGAGAGAGAGGGAGAGGGAGAGAGAGAGCGAGAGAGCTAGAGTGAGAGAGCAAAAGCACATGTAACTGGAGTCCAGGCATAGATTTGGCCTCAGGTAGGACCTGACCCAGAGGCCTCAAACAATATCATTAGGACACTCAGGTCTTCCTCCTTCTCATTCAGACTCTGTCAACACAGTGGATCTCAGCAGTTCCAGGCTTATAGTCTTCAAACTCAACTTCTCCTGATGAAAGAGGAGAACTAGGATATCTTAAAATTGCAAATTACTGGACTGACTTGCACATCTGTGAGCCCATCACCAAGCCAGGCAGATGGAATACTGTATTAGGGTTCTCTAGAAGGACAGAACTAATAGGATATATATCCTATTAGTTTACACACACACGCACACACACACCCACACACACCCACACACACCCACAGGGGAGTTTATTAAGCATTAACTCACATGATCACAAGGTCCCACAATAGAATGTCTGCAAGCTGAGGAGCAGGAAGGGCCAGGCTAAGTCCCAAAACTGAAGAACTTGGAGTCCAAAGTTCAAGGGCAAGAAGCATCCAGCACGGGAGAAAGATGTAGGCTGGGAGGCTAGGCCAGTCTTGTCTTTTCACCTTTTTTTGCCTGCTTTATATTCTAGCCACGCTGGCAGCTGATTAGATGGTGCCCACCCAGATGAAGGATGGGTCTGCCTTTCCCAGCCACTGACTCAAATGTTCATCTTTTTTGGCAACACCCTCACAGACACACCCAGGATCAATGCTTTACATAATTCAATCCGATCAAGTTGACACTCAGTATTAACCATCACACTGTGATTGGTCAGTCCTGTGTCATGTGACTGTGGATCCCTTTCAGGTCCTCCTCTGTACACCCCCATTCCACTTTTCCAACACATTCAAGTGGCATACAATGGAGAGAAATTAGAAGCAGGGATGGAGGTCCTGTGTTTTGGAAGTAGATAGACAAACACATGTCCGTGGGTATGTGCTGATGTCTGTCTAGTGGTAGAGAATCTGATCACTTGCTAACCATCGGACGATATTGGTGAACATATTCAAGGAATCTGTGTGTAAGCCAGGCCACTCTTTTTTTCAATGTTGTGAGACAATTAGAAAACAAGTATCCCAGCTGATATCCTGCATCTTACTCCTTTTCATATGAGTGATTTCTGTAGAAGAGACCAATCTTTGACAAGAAAAACAGAGGGTGAGAGAAAAACTAGTATCTAGAGAGTTCCTAATTGTACGTATGCCAGTGATTGTCTCAGCACTGTATAGCTGTGACTTCATTTGACATGAAATCCACAGTGCTCATCTTATAGGTGGCCACACCTAAGCTGGAAGACATTAAGTCAAGTGCCGAAGAAGGCTCTGAGCCTGGGCTGTTTGAACCCTCAGTCGTGTATTTTCACCGTTCTAGATGTCTTCCTTCAGAGCATGGTATTATTGGGAGGGGGAGTCTGCTCTGCTGGTTCTGTGAATGAAATCAACCCTCTTCCCACTAGGCTAAGTGCTAAGGACTATGATGTTAGATTAAACCGTTAAATAGATTTAACTATTTGATTCCCTCTTTTGGATTGGTGGGCAGTTCATAGTTTTGAGGATAGTAAACAATGCTATGAATGAACATTGTTACACTTAAGTTTTTATAAATCTTTCAGATAATTTATCTAGGGTATATACAAAAAAATTGCTTAGTCAAATGGCATGTATGTTTTAAGCCTTGTTTTGGAAATACAAAGGCAAATACATATCTGTGTATAATAAGGAAAAATGTGATTTATTTTGAAAGTTAAGCAGGCTGTGCCCTTTTCATAGTCTTGAGCTAAACCTACCAGTCATATCTTAGCACGTTTAGCACTCTAAAGTGAATTAGTTAATTTTTATGGCTTATTGTTTAAGGTAAGTGGGCCACTGGATACGACTTGAAAATCTGTTGCTTGCTTTTTATTTCCGCAACATGGTTCTGTGAGTCTTTGGTAAATTTCCGGAGAGTCTGAGTATGTTGTCTTTGGGTCTGCAATGCCATGTCTCATGTAGCTTATATCCTGGTTTGCCTCCTCCCACCCCCAGAACCTCATTAATATCTCTCACACAGAGGATTCAGATTCCAAAAATATTTGTGGAATTAAGTGTTGGAAAGAGTGTGGGAAACCCAGACTCGCACACACTGCTGATGGGAGTATTTAATTGGTACAGCCACTTTGAAGGCAATTTGGCAGCGTCTATTAAAATGTAAAATGTGCATACCCTGTGATTCAGCAGTTACACTCCTCCGTGTCTTCTCAAGGGAAACTTCTGCACATGTGCAGATGTGCACTCAGCACTGATAATCATAGTGAAAACCTGGAAAGATTTTAAATGTCTATCAATAGGGAAATGAATGAAAAAAATTTGAACAGATTCTATGCTGTACAGTAGTATTTAAGGAGAATGAAGTAGACCCAGAGGCAAAAATTGGGGTCCTAAGGGCCAGATTCAGGCCAGCAAAAATAATGTATTCACTTTACATAGTATTTCCCACCTGCCCCTCCTCATCATATATTTTATAACTATTTTAGCAAACGCTATTCTTGTTATTTGAGGTAGTTGTGCTTTATAAAGTCACCGCATCCACTGAATTAGGGGGAATACAGGATTAGATTCTTGTGAGCCCCTGGTCACGTTTTCACTAATCAGTCAATACCTTACCTTGGTTTACTTGTGTTTTTGTTTAAAGACACCTTATCTAGTACATATTGTTGATTCATTAACAATGAGCTCGCAGCCAACAGAGCTATGACTCATACCTGAACAAAGCTTTTCTAATGCACAGAAGGCACATCACAGCCTCCTTGCTCTTAGGAACATGAGATGGCATTTCAACACTATGCTTGGGGGCTGTTTGTTCTGCTTTTTTGTTTTGTTTTGTTTTGTTTTGTTTGAGATGGAGTCTCACTCTGTTGCCCAGGCTGGAGTGCAATGGCACGATCTCGGCTCACTGCAAACTCTGCCTCTCGGGTTCAAGTGATTCTCATGCCTCAGCCTCCTGAGTGGCTGGGATAACAGGCACCTGCCTCCAAGCCTGGCCCATTGTTTTGTATTTTTAGTAGAGACGGTGTTTTGCCATGTTGGCCAGGCTGATCTCAAATTCCTGACCTCAAGTTATCCACATGCCTCGGCTTCCCAAAGTGCTGGGATTACAGGCTCTGGTCGTTTTAAACAGCAGAATCACCAACAAAAAGCACAAAGATGGGAAAATATGACATTAAATGCACCATAGAAAGGACACTTGTTTACATTTATGTGAGCTGAAAAAAGAAGGCAGAGTGTTTCCCTTGTTCAGTCTTGGCTGGGAACATGCACAGTGGGCACCTCAAATATTCAGCTGTTCTGTGCATGTCCACAATGACCATGAAAGCACCGGGAACACTGATTTTGAGGTGACAAATACAGTGTAGCAAGTAGGTAAATTTGCAAATACAGAGTCATAAATAATGAGCATTGACTGTATATATCTCTGAAATATAAGGACTCTTTTAGAAACATATCTCAATTACCATTGTTACTCTTAGATTCCTTAGTCTTTTTTTCTTCATCTTTACATATAAGCTAGAGATTCCTTAATATTATTGAATATCCAAAATGTACATTTTCCTAATATCTCACTGTTATGAATTTGTGGATTTAAGCATACTTGGTAAATTTTAATTCATCATAATGATGATTATGAGGTTTATTTATTATTTTTTAAGTTTTATTTTAGGTTTGAGGATACATGCTCAGGTTTGTTGTATAGGTAAATTTTGTGTCACGGGGGCTTGATATATAGATTATTCTGTTACCCAGGTAATAGACATAGTACTCGATAGGTAGTTTTTTGGTGTTCACCCTCCTTCCGCCCTCCACCCTCAAGTAGGTCCCACTGGCAAGTGTTCCCTTCTTTGCATCCCTATGTACTCAAAGTTTAGCTCCCACTTATAGGTGAGAACATGAAGTATTTGGTTTTCTGTTCCTGTGTTATCTTACTTAGAATAGGGGCCTCCAACTTCATCCATGTCCCTGCCAAAAACATGATCTCATCCTTTTTTATGGCTGCGTAGTATTTCGTGGTGTATATGTACCACATTTTCTTTATCCAGTCTACTGATGATGGGCATTTGTGTTGATTCCATGTCTTTATTATTGTGAATGGTGCTGTGATGAACATTTGTGTGCACATGTCTTTGTGACAGAATGATTTATATTCCTTTGGGTATATACCCAATAATGGGATTGCTGGGTTGAATGCTAGTTCTGTTTTAAGTTCTTTGAGAAATCACCAAACTGTTTTTCCCAATGGCTGAAATAATTCACCTTCCCACCAGCAGTGTGTACGCATTCCCTTTTCTCCTCACCTTCTCCAGCATCCGTTTTTGACTTCTTAATAATAGCTATTCTGACTGGTGTGAAATGGCAACTCATTGTGCTTTTGATTTGCATTTTGCTAATGACCACTGTTGTTGAGCATTTTTTCATATGCTTCTTGGCCATGTGTATGTCTTCTTTTGAAAACTGCACTCCAGTCTGGGCAACAAGAGGGAAACTCTGTCTCAAAAGGGGAAAAAAAAGAAAGAAAAAAAGAAAAGTGTCTGTTCACATCCTTTGCTCACTTTTTAATGGGTTGTTTGTTTTTCACTTATAAATTCGTTTACATCCCTTATGGATTCTATATATTAGACCTTTGTCAGATACATAGTTTGCAAATATTTTCTCCCATTCTGCAGGTTGCCTGTTTGCTCTGTTGATAGTTTCTTTCACTGTGCAGAAGCTCTTTCATTTATTTAGGTCCCACTTGTCAATTTTTGTTTTTGTTTCAATTGCTTTTGAGGACTTAATCATCAATTCTTTCCCAAGGCTGGTGTCAAGAATGGTGTTTCCTCAGTTTTCTTCTGGGGTTCTTATAATTTGTGGTCTTACATTTAAGTCTTTAATCCATCTTTAGTTAATTTTTCTGTATGGTGAAAGGTAGGGGTCCAGTTTTATTCTTGTGCATATGGCTAGACAGCTATCCAAGCACCATTTATAGAATAAGAAATCCTTTCCTCGTTGCTTATTTTTGCTGACTTTGTCAAAGATCAGGTGACTGTACGTGTATGGCTTTATTTTGGGGTCTCTATTCTGTTCCTTTAGTGTCTGTGTCTGTTTCTGTACTAGTCTCATGCTGTTTTGGTTACCGTGGCCTATAGTATGGTTTGAATTTGGGTAATGTGATGCCTCTGATATTGTTCTTTTTCTTTAGCATTGCCTTGGCTAATTCAGGCTCTTTTTTGGTTTCATATGAATTTTAAAATAGTTTTTGTTTTTCTTCTAAATCTGTGAAGAATGTTATTGGCAGTTTGGTAGGAATTGAATCTGTACATTTATTTGGTCAATATTTCCATTTTAATGATACTGATTCTTCCTATCCGTGAGCATGGAATGTTTATGCATTTGTTTGTGTCATCTCTGATTTCTTTGAGCAGTGTTTTGTAATTCTCATTGTAGAGGTCTTTCATCTCTGCAAAGGCTAGCTGTATCCCTATGCATTTTATTCTTTTTTGTGGCAGTTTTGAATGGGATTGTGTGTTTGACTTGGCTCTCAGCTTGGATGTTGTTGGCGTAAAAGAACACTTTGTCTTTTTGATGTTTGTAGGTTTAAAGTCTGTTTTGTCTGAAATCAGAATAGTAATTCCTGCCTTATTATGTTTTCTGTTTGCATGGTAACTTTTTCTCCCTCCTTTTACTTTGAGTCTATGGATGTCATTGCATGCGAGATGAATCTCTTGAAAACAGCCTACCATTAGATTTTGCTTCTGTGTCTAACTTGGCACACTATAATTAATAATATTATTGATGCTCAAATTGTCCCATCTTTGGGCAGGAGCCTTTCCAAGTTGGGATAACTCCTGTAGTCTTTGCTCATTTTCTTGCTTTCTGATACAATTAGATGCTCCATGATCTTCTTATATATTTTATTTATTAGACTTGGAGTTGCTGTTCTTCCAAGCAGCTTTGGTCCTTTTTAGTGAGAAATGGTCTAAAGAGATCCCAGTATGAGTGTCCAGGGTGCTGATGGCCATTGCCATTGTCTCTGTTTCTAGTCCTCTTGGGTGGACAGAACTAGGAAACAGGAGGAGCGCCTATCTCTCTCTCTCTCTCAGTAAGATACCACACATTACAAATGGGAACAATGCTCCATCTTCAGCTTCGGGATTGCCTGGTTTTTACCTAACCTCTTCTATCTTAATCTTTATTTCTTTATTCTCACAACCAGAATTTTTGTTCTCAAAAATAGTCTGGAGGACAGAATTGGAATATCATGTAATCACTCAGTAGTGTTATCTCGCATTACCAGTATAGCAGTCTCAGAATAGCAAAATCATACACTGCCACTAACAACACTATTACCAAACCAGTTACTTTCATGTTGCTGTTTTTGCAGCTCGTTTTGTACTTAGAATATTGTCCATCAGGGGTGTGCAGTTAGACCTCTACGGCTTCGTTCTCTGTTGTGATACCACCAAACATAGACACAATTCATTTATCTTTTTTATGTTTTGGATTAATATTTGAAATTTTAATGCTGTCTCAAAATTATGTAAAATAATTACATGGCATCAAAGTCATATCTAAAAACCAAAATGTATTCACCTAAGTCTAGCTTCTATCCCTGACTCACCCACTCTATACTTTCCCCTATAAAACACTATTTAAGAGAGAGATCCAAGATGGCCAATTAGCAACAGCTCAGGAATGTAGCTCCCAGTGAAAGCACAGAGAACGAGTGGATGCTGCACTTTCCGACGAATTTTTGTTGCCCACAGACTGGGAGATTCCTGGCAGAGGAGCCACATGGGTCGCCAGCATGACTCTTTTGGCCAACGCGGCTGTTTCGCTGGTGCCCCAGCGTGGCGCTTCTCGGTGCAGAGTGTATAGGACGGACGGGCTCGGCTGGTCCCATCCACACAAGGAAAACAGCAATTGGAAGCGCTGAGGACTGAGAGTTTTGCAGCAAGCAAAGCGAACCCAGGAAGGTCCGGCTTTGTGGGGAACGGGCATCCGCCAAAGGAAAACTAAGAAACAGAAAAACTTCATCACCGCGTGGAGAGAGATCCAAGATGGCCACGTAGCAGCAGCTCAGGATTGTAGCTCCCAGTGAAAGCACAGAGCGCGAGTGGATGCCGCAACTGCAGATGAATTTTTGATGCCCACAAACTGGGAGATTCCCGGCGAAGGAGCCACTCGGGTCGCCAGCGCGACTCTTTTGGCCGGTGCAACTGTTTTGCCAGCACCCCAGTGAAGCCCTTCTCAGTGCGGAGTATACGGGACTGGGTGCCCTTTTAGTTGAGCTCCGCTGGTCCCATCCCCACAAGGAGAACAGCAATTGGAAGCGCTGAGGACTGAGAGCAAGCACAGCTGAGCCCGGGAAGCACAGCAAGCACAGCTGAACCCAGGAAGGCCCAGCTCTGTGGGGAAGGAGCGCCCCCC
>CAUYQU010102208.1:0-30352 GCA_963574635.1 Cheracebus regulus | reverse complement strand
TTTATTGTAGCTTCAAATTTATTTTAGATTCAGGGTTTGCTCCATGGGTATATTGTTTAATTCTGAGGTTTGGGGTATGAATGACTGTGTCACACAGGTAATAAGCATAGTACCCAATAGCTTTTCAATCCTTGGCCCCCTTCTTTTCTCCCCATCTAGTAGTCCCCAGTGTTTATTGTTTATATCTTTATCAACCTGTGTACCCAAAGTTTAGCTCCCACTTACAAGTGAGAACATGCCATATTAGGTTTTCTGTTACTGAGTTAATCCACTTACGCCTCCAGCTGCAGCCATGTTGCTGCAAAACAAATGATTTCATTCTTTTTTATGACTGTGTAGTATTCCATGGTTTATATATACCACATTTCCTCTAAATTCTCCAATGAGGGACACCTAGGTTGATTTCATGTCTTTGCTATTGTCAATAGTGCTGTGATGAACATATGAATGCATGTGTCTCTTTGGTATAGTGATTTGTTTTCCTTTAGGTAATATACCTAGTAATGGGATTGCTGAGTCAAATGGCAGTTCTGTTTTCGGTTCTTTGAGAAATCTTCAAAATGGTTTTCACAACAGCCGAATTAATTAACATTCTCAACAGTGTGCAAGCATTTCCTTTTCTCTACAGCCTTGCCAGCATCTGTTATTTTTTGACTTTTTAATAATCCATTTCAACTGATGTGAGATGGTATCTCATTGGAGTTTTGATTTGTGTTTATCTAATAATTAGCAATCTTGAGCATTATTTCATGATTGTTGGTCGCTTGTATGTCTTCTTTTGAGGAGTGTTTGATCATGTTTTTTACCTACTTTTACTGGGGTTGTTTTTTGCTTATTGAATTGTTTAAGGTCCTTATAAATTCCTTCGTCAGATGCATAGTTTGTGAATATTTTCTCCCATTCTGTGGGTTGCCTGTTCACTCTGTTTATAGTCTCTTTTGCTGAAGTAGCACTCTTAGAAACTTCTTTTGTACATATATCTTTAAACACTGTCCTACAGGTGTCACAGTGTGGTCCGTACATCCATTTACTTATGAAAAGACATTGTCATGTTGTACTTTGTGAGCCATCTTAATTTTACAATTACTTTTTTTTCCTATCTAGAACTATCTTCTATTTATGACAAGAGTTTCTGTTATGCCTATGGATGGTTAATTTTATGTGTCAACCTGGCTAGCCTACAGGGCCCAGTTCTTTGGTA
The DNA here is from genome assembly GCA_963574635.1 of Cheracebus regulus. Classification (NCBI taxonomy): domain Eukaryota; kingdom Metazoa; phylum Chordata; class Mammalia; order Primates; family Pitheciidae; genus Cheracebus; species Cheracebus regulus. The sequence goes on along the minus strand of CAUYQU010102208.1, from coordinate 29,151 downwards.
CAACACTAGTCTGGATGTTGCTGTAAAAGTATTTAGTAGATATGATTAACATTTCCAATCGGTTGACTTTGCTTTTTATAACTAGGATTATTCTTCATAACATGGGTGAGCCTTATCCAATCAGTTGAAGATTGTGAGAGCAAAACGTAAGGTATGCCAGAAAAGGAGATATCTAGCTTCAAGACTGCAACATAAACCCTTTCTGAGCTTCCAGCTACTGGCCTGTCCTACAAATTTTCAGTTTGTCAGCCCTCAGAATCATGCAAATTAATTGCTTAAATTAATTGATTAAAATCTCCCTCCCTCCCTCCCTCACTCCCTTCCTTTCCTTCCTTTCCTTCCCTTTCCTTCCTTCCTTCCTTTTTCTTTTCTTCTTTCTTTTTCTTTTTTTCTCTCTCTCTTTTGGTCTGGTCTTTCGATAATCCTGACTGTATAGCCTCTTGGATCATTTTTTACACATAAGCATAATCAATCTTGAATAATCATTTAGTAAATAATACCGCTTTTTCAACCATTTCCAGGGTTCAAGCAGTACATTAGAAAGATAAAATGAGAACATTGTTGAACATTCACTTAGTTATTTTATGGATACTGTATGAAAATAAAACATTTCTCATTTTGAAATCTTGAATTTAGTTTTAGAATTTAACAAATTTATAGAGTTAGAAAAATTGTCTTCTTACATATTTAAAATAGTGATTGCATTAAGAAAATTGCTTTAATTTTGAAGTCTACTTTCTTTGAAATTGAAATTGGTTCAAGTGGCTTTATCTCTTCCTCATATTTATGTCCTCTGTATGCAATTTCTTATAAAAGTGATGAGGAAGGGAGGGATTACTGGCACCCAGCATATTGGGGCCCTTAAACTTTTGTCTGTCTCCTCATTCATCTTCAGGTCTTATCATTAACATCTCTATGAAGTAAGCTTGACTTAGATTTACTTTCCAGTTTGATTTTCTTTTGCTATGTATAGATACCTTTTCGTAAGAGTTGAAAGTTTTATTGCAGAAAAAACCTGTAGTACTGAAAAGACAAGCATAGCTGACTATATTGATGTTTTAAAACAGCTTTACTTAGGTATGCAGGCTCAGAAATTTACAATGTATTGAGATTCCCTTAATAAGTAGCATACCATATTTGCATGCCTTTCTCTTCTTTTCTGTTTCCGGCCATGAAGGGAGATTTTAAATCCAGTAAAAACACAAATGTACTCTATGTGCATTAATTTTTAGGGGACACTGGCATTAGTGTTCTCTTAGGGATTGGTATTCTCTATTATCCATAATTGAGTTATCCAAAAGTACATTCAAGCAGAAGTACTGTAGTATCCATACATGGTAATGTAGGTATTTTAAGTCATTAAAATATTGTTATAGATAAAGCAGAAAAACAAACAGCTTACGTACATTGGCATTCTCCTAAAGACAACCAGTACGTTTTAAATTACATCATTGGCTCATTATTATTCCATTATTTTGAATAAATATTGCATGTGAGAAATGAAACTGTCATGAAATATTATAAGGATATATCACTGAAGATTTATTCAGGAAACAAATCTAAGTTTTTTGTTAAAAAGGGTTTAAGTGAAATCATGACTTTCTGCAACTGTTAGAAGAACTGGAGAAGAGAAAGTTAAGAAAGATGCTCCTGCAGATATGGGTAGTTGCTTCCCAAAGTCAAATATACACATGTAGATCTTGGATCAAAGCACAGGAGTGCAGGTGAACAAAAGGAGTTCATGGGAAAATGTGAAATGTTCTCCACAAGGCAGACTGGAAGCTAGGAGACAGGTCTGAGAAGCTGCTGACCTTGTCATAAGGGAATCCGTGGAATAAACATCAAAGCTGAACCACTGTTGAAGTCTCCGGTCTAACACCATGGCCTTACAGGAATTATGTTTTACTTCTACCTTCCATATCTCCAGGAAATTCCCATCATTGGAAATATCTAACTCAGAACTAAACAGGAAGGAGCTCCTAGCAAGGATGGAAATGGTGGTGAGAGTGCCATCCTAATGACAGATAACCCCTTACAAAAAATATACCTATCGCTTTATATTGTAGTGCATAGAGTTATGAAATATCTAACACAAGTGTGAAACCTGGATAATTCTGCCAAAAAGATCTGGAAGTCAGGCTAATTGGGAACAATTAAGATCACATTGAGGGAGTTTGTACAGAAAGAATTAGACGAAGCAGAAACCAAGAGAAGCAGATATAAAAAACAATAATAACCTAGAGAGAAAATGGAAGAGTAGGAATCAGTCAGTTACAGGATTTGAATGAAAATTGCGCTTTGGGATCAGGTAGATTTGGTCAGATATCTGAGGCACATTTCTTTTCTTGTCTTATCTGGTAAATATGGATTTCTGGTTCCTAGAACAAAAAGTGCCCTGACCAGAGAAACTTCATAGATAAATATGTTAATTAATGTAAACATTTAAAAATAACATAATTAACTGTTATAAAATGAACTGAAGGTCATCATAGCATAGTAAATGCAGACTGTGGAGACAGAATATCTGGATTCCAATTTTATCTCTGTCACTTATTAGCTGTGTGATCCAGATTAGCTGTGTTTTAGAAGAGAGTTACCCTATCTATCGGTCCTCAGCTTCTCATGTATCAATTTAGGATGCTATTGTTGGGAGGTATTGAGAGGATTAAACGACTTACTTTCTGTAGAGTTCCTACAAATGTTCCTAGTAAGTACATGTTAATGCTTGTTAAGTTAATAACAATGGATAAAGAGATGAACTTTAAAATAGAAAATTATTTTTAAAAAATTCTCTCTCTGAATATGAGACTAAGACCATTGCCACAAGTATTTCAGAAAAGACAATCAAGAAAATAATGAATAGTAGGAAATTTCATAGCCACTATCTGTAAATTTTCTTTGCTCTATTGATTCTTCTTTCAATTCTAATGAGTGTGTCATTTAGAAATAGGCTGCTGAAAGAGGTCTTGGTCAATAAGCTTTCTCCTTTCCGTTAATCAGTATGGACTACCCAGTTCTACATGTTATTAAAATAATAATTGATTTATCAACATTGGAAAATCTGGGCTCTTATATGAAAAGATAGTGGAGGTAGTTAAAAAAGTCCCATGGACTAATGAGTTCCACAATATGCAATTATTTTCTAATGTTATTTATCATGAAGTTCTAGGTTCTTACCAGATAATAGTGGTGTCTGTGGACCCTTAAGTTTATTCTGATTAATAATAATAAGAATTGTGTACAACAAATGAATAAATGAATGAATAATAATTCAACATATTGTATGTTCAATAAATGATATTATTAAGTATAAGGTCTTACTTTGTTTTAGATTATAAATGCTTTTCTAAAACTGAAATTTGAAACATGGTTTGTTTAGGATTTTTGGATGTTTTCAGTGGAAGATCTGCCCATGTATCTATCTCACATAAGAAGTGGCCTTCTTTATTACATCTGTTTTTCCTCCTTTTTTCACTTCTTCCTTTCCTTCCTTCCTTCTTTTCTTTCTTCCTTTCTTCCTTTATTTTTCCTTTCCTTCTTGATCTGTAAGATTGTTAGAGATGCACTCATGTTTTCCAATGAGTAAAGCTACTAATACATTCTAACAAAATCATCAGCTTTTACTCTGTATATTTCATTTTGTTAGTTGAACTGTTTACAAGGTCATGACTAATATGTCATTTTTTTATTGAGTGTTTTTGTTGTGATTCTTTTACTCTATTTCTAATCTTCACTTTAAGTTTTATATTATGATATCAACATTGCTATACTGGCTTTCATTTTTATTTGCCCATTATAAAAATTTCCCAATTTTAATTTGAACGTTTTATCTATTTTTTTAATGTTGCCTTTGCAAAGAACATAAAACTAAATTTTTCACCAAGCTAGTTTATATTCAATATCATAGACTTCACGGGGGCAGTAATTGCTACATCTGCATTGCCACAGTGTTGGGCACCAAAGAAATAACTGAGAAATCTTTGTGGCTTTACCTTTGTTCATTCTCCATTCAAAGATAGTCTGTCTTAAACCTTTTATATTCTTTATTTAACAAAAATCTGGTTTCTCTCTGGTGAGTGCCCTTCTGTCAAATGAAGCTATATTTTTTTTTAAAAATCTCTCTTGTATGTTGAGAGTGTGAACTTAACACACATAAATACTTTTCGTACAACAAATACTTTTAGATATCTCTTCTGGGTCTATTGTTATGCTAGGTATTAAACATATTAAGTTAAAAATCAAAAATAAAGCAGATATTTCTGCTAGAGAGTTGCAATCCACCAGGGAAGGAAACTAAAATAAACAAATCACTATTATTTGGAGTTAATTTTACTTAAAGGAATCAACAAGACACTTTATAGGCAGCAGAAAAAAAGGCATCTATCATCTCTAAGCTGTTTTGAATTCTGAATGAGGGTAGGGGATAAAATGGTGAGGGAAGACTTCACAAAGGAGGTATATGGCTTATGCTGTTTTATAAATAACTAGTGAAATTCCAAAGGACAGACCAAAAGAAGGTAACCCAGGGAAAAAGCCAGTGTATTCAAAGAGCATGAAAGAAACCAGGGAAAGATGTATGAACTGCAGTTGCCAACTTAGACAGACTTAGATTAAGAGTGGTCTTAAATGCCACATCATTAGAAATGGAATTTATCTAACAGTTTGCTTGTACCAGCTTGTGAAATTCAACTCTGTGTATGTCTTTCTAAATTGGCCTTCAATTAGGTATGGTTAGTAGCTTGAAATTAAACATAACTGGAGTATTCACTCCACAAGAAGTGACAAACTCTACAAACCAGGGCTTTTCAGCCCAGATCCAATTGTTATGTGTCTAATAGCACTCTACTTCCTTAATCATATGTGAAATGAGGAGTCATTTAAAAAGTTTAAATCCGGGTATGACATCTAGATTTGCATTTCTACTAGTTTCCTATTTCTGGTGTATCGAATTACCACAAATATGGCAGTTTGAAATACCACACATTTATTTATTATATTGTTCTGGAGATCCGAATTCTGAAATGAGTCTCCACTGGCTAAAGTCAAGGTGTCCCCAGGGCCGCATTCCTTCTGGAAGGTTTAAGGGAGATTCTTCTTCTCTTTCTCCCTTCCTTCTTTCCCTTCTCCCTTCTCCCTTCTTCTCCTTTTTATTCCTCCTTTTTTTGCCTTTTCCAGCTTCTAGAGGCTGACTACATTTCTTGACTCATGTCCTCTGTATTATTCAAACAATGGCATGTTACTCCACTATGACACTGTTCCTTATTCTTCCCCCTTGCAGCTATAAAGGCCCTTGTGATTATAATTGGCCCAGCTGAATAATCTAAGATATCTGCCCCATCTCAAGGTCAGCTGATTAGCAAACTCAATTGCATTTGCAAACTTAATTCCTCTTTGCCACATAACATATATTTACAGGTTCCAGGGATTAGGAGGTGGATATCTTTGAGGGACAATTATTCTGCCTACTGTCACATTCAGTAGCATTTGTTCTGGAAGTGCTATGAAAGATGATGCTTCAAGACTCTACATTAGGATATGGCAATACCTACTTGAGAAAAGATGAGAGCTAGAAATAAGTTAGTGGAAGTTAAAAAAAAAGGTAATGATAAGTGATGACTTCATCACTGAACATAATGGTATAGAGAAAATAAATGAGCCAAAGGCCTTAATATAATGCAAAACTATGCCAACAATGAATGATAGTATTTTCATTTCCATTAAGAGTAAATGTTAAAGTTACGGAGTTTACATTTCAGTAAAATTGCCTATTTTGTATTAGTCAGACTGCAAATCAAAACTGCAGTGTAAAAGGGACTTCAAGCAATTGATCAAATCCTAGTAAGTAAAAAGCAGTTGTTTTGATTTTTGAAAATTTCCTTCTTTGTGCATCCTTTTGTTCTAAAACTTTCTTTGCACAGCTTTGAAATAAGTAGTGGTTGAATGGAGAGACAAATATTGCTACATCTTTATATTTTGACTGTAAAGCCCACTCTTAAGAAGAATTCATACAAGTCTTAACTGGCATCCAAAACTTGCATAATAGCTTACATGTCTTGAATCTCCAGCAAAATAGCACAAACTGCTAATAAAAAGCTATGGAAATAACATATTTGCCATGATAGAAGAAGGCATAATTGCATATATTTTTAAAATAGTGAGTTTAAGAAACTTAACTCCTGCTAAGAAAAGTTGTTGCTAGCTCTTACCAGTAATAAGAGGAAATAATTACACTATGCCTATGTCTTATAATCAGTGAAAAACAAATGGCTGCTTTGTAGTCAAAAGTTTGCCAGTGGTAGGATTGCTGAACTTTGTGAAGTGACTGACAGTGACTATAGCACTGGCAGGAAGTACAAGCTCAAAAAATTTTTATTGAATAAATAAATTGGAAGAAAGTTTAAATTTTTCTCAAAAAGTGGAAAGCTATACAAATGTTTACTGATAACTCTTATAATTCTACACGTTCATATTTGTGAACATTGACATTCTGCCAGGGCACACTGAAGCAAGCCACTGCTATCTCTGCAAGTGCCACACTGTCTCCAAATTTTCTTCTTACTGCCATTCTTGGTCCCCTTAAATTCAAAGAGTATCACATTATTCTTGATAAAATCAATATACAATCAATCACTCCTCTGCCTAACACCGTTTAGTGACATCCCATTTCACTGAGAATATAGTTCCCTCCCCTTGCTCTCCAGGGCTCAACATGACTGGCTCCTGCACAGATATTTGACCCCAGAGGAGGCTTACACGCACTGCCACCATCTTCCAGTTGTACCAACATTCTTTTTATTCCCTAGATAATTTACGCTTTCTCCCACCTTTTGGGCCTCTGCACTTGCTGCTGCAATTTCCTGGAACATGCCAGCCCAAATTTTTTGCCTTATCATCTCTGGAGAGAGATCTTCCCTGACCACCTTGACTAATATAATCCTTGTCCTTTCCACCATGCCATGGTATACTCTCATTTCGCACTTTTTCAACAAGATCCTAAGGCTGGGATCATCTTAATTTCTTGTTTTTGTTTCTCTGCTTTATTGTTCTCACCTCTATTAAAAGCTAAGCACCATGACAGCAAGGTGTGTTTTTTTTTTAATTGTGCTATCTCCAATAATTTCACTATGGCATGGCTCATGGTAAGCCTTCAGTGAATATTTGTTGTATAATTCAATGCATAGATTACTTAAGTGCAGTATACATAGTGCTATTCACAAGCATTAAATTATATTTTCTGATATGTTTAGAACTGAAAACACCTTACACAATCACCACCCCTAATCTATTACATAAACGACACTCTCATTCACTGTTCAGACAAACCAGCATTTTTACTCATTTTATTCTCTCCCCCACAACATCTAAATCTTCAGCAAATTCTGTTGGCTCTACCTTCAAAATATATCTCAGATCTGACAAACCTCATGTTTCACTTCTAGTAACTTAATCCAAGGTGACTTCTTTCTCTTCAAGACTTCCATGAATTGTTTTTTTAAAAAGCCAAACTTTTAATTTTAACCATGTTAGGTTTGAGAGGGGTATAGGACATTTAAGTAGACATATCACGTGGACAAAGATTTATAAAAGACAGGTGCAGGACAGAATATGGTGAGATACACAATTGGCAATTGCCAGCATGCGGGTGGTGTTAAAGACATGATCTGAGTATATTCAAATAGGGAGTTAGTTTAAATGGAGAGGATACTAGATCTGAACACCAAATTGAAGACTGAAAAGAGAAGGTGGTCTGAGGAAAAAAAGAAAAGGGTGAGAAGTCAGAGTCAGTGAGATTTGAGGAACACCAACTAACTGTATTCACCTAGTCACCAAAATTAGCCAAAAGTTCAGGAGGGAAGAATGAATCAATCATACCACATGGCACTGAGAGATCAATTATGATGAGGACTGAGGATTGAATCTTGGATTTAGCAGCTCTGACAATGATTATTTCAATTTAGTGATGAGAGTCAAAGTTTAAGTAGAGTGAGTTGAAGAAAACATTTGAGCAGATCACAGCAGATTGTAGGGAAAACCCTTAAAAGCACCTTCACATAAATGGGGTCATAGGTAGGGGGTGGTTTCTGCAGGGACATGTGAATACTTAAAAATATTTAGGTTTGGGTTAGATTTATTCTTCAATCCAGATAATTTCATAAGACTTCTTGATTACAAGGAGAAGAGCTTATTAATGTTTCTTATCTATAATATTATGATTTTGAAGTCATATTTTATTTTGAAGAACCATACATTTTTGCAGGCACAATAAAGGTTTTATAAAATAATCATATATATATACACACACACGTATATATATATAAAACAATAAAGGTTATATAAAATATATATATAACAATAAAGGTTATATAAAATAATTTTACATACATTTTAAAATTCCACTAAGACACCCATCTCTATCATCCAAATTAAAATGAAAATTGGTATTACAGTAGATATAAACACAATTCAAATGTATTATATTACCTACTTTATCTTGGTGAGGGGACATTATTATGGGGAAGATGTCTTCATTGCTACATTTTCCAATTGTCTAATAAAGAAATAGTTCTATAATTCCCTTATCTACTCAGTCCATCTGTTTCTCATGTATTTAATACCCTAAACCTTAATTGTTCTTGACTTCCCTATATATTTTAGGGTTAAGCACCTTATTAAACAAAAGTTGCATGTTTCTCTTTCAATATTGATAATAATTATGTTCCTCCCATCTCTATAAGGGCCAAGAATTGCCTTTTTTATAGGCCAACACAATTTGGTAAAGCTCAATTAACCAGTAATACCATTAACCCTGATTAACGATTCATATTAGTCATTTTCAGTAGATTTATTTTTGCAACAAAATTTCTATTGTGATTATCAGATAAAACAGTGATGTCAAAAAGGTTTCTACCATCATCTAATAATTTAATTAAATGAGGATTTACTAAACTTACACGGTTAGTAAACTCTCACCGTAGTGAGCATGAGTCAGCTGGGAGAAATTCTGTTTTAAGAATATATCGCTTTTATGTTAGTCAAGATAAGTTAGGCTGTAATTGATTGAGTGGTGGATTACAAAAATAACTACACTTCATCACTTCCCAAACCATGCTCTTTTGCACTGTAATTCTGTAGCTCTTTTCACTAAGAAAAAGAGCTTATTTCTCCACCCTTTGGGATCTGGGATAACCTTTTGACTTCCTTTGCCAAGGGAACGGTGGCAGAGTAATAGTGCAAGTTTGACATCTAGATTTCAGGAGGTCTTGGATTTTACTTTTTTCCTTCCTTCTCCTTGAACTCTACCCAGGGGCAGTGTAAATAATTCTAAACAAGCTTTCTTAGGTTGGGAGACCATGCAAAACAGAGATGAGCCATAATCTTAAAGCTATCCTGGTCTAGTCATTTTACCCAGCCTAGCAAATGACTACAAATATGTGGGGGTGCCTGGCCAATATCAGTGGAGCCCAACTAACTTCAGATCAGCAGACCAGGTCAGTTGACTCATGGAATCCTAAGCAATGTAAAATTATTGTTTAAAGCTAGTGTTTGTAGTGTTGGTTAAGCAGCAAAATGTAACTGATTCCAGTGGAAACCTAAAACAAAGAGAGAAATTACTGAAATCTTACTGAAACACATTAAGATATTTTCAAAAATGTCAGTGATGCATGTCCCACTGGAGCTTCTAAAACCAATGATCTGAAGATGTTAGGACTCTTTTTTGGTACTTGGCTTTGCTATTCTCTCTTATGAGACCTGGTGAAAGGGCTATGACTTAGTCAACTTTAATATTTAATATTCATGTACTGGCCAAATAAGGACAAGAATACATTGCACAAAAGGACTGTTCTTTGAGAACCACAACTAAAAGACAAAATTGCCAGAAAAAGTTTAGAAAAGACATAGATTCTAAAATTTATTTGCTGTATAAAACCAAGCAAGAGTTAAAAAAAAATTCCCACTATCATTCATCAATTTTATATTTAAAAGACAATTGTTGGCAAGTTTTGGTTACATGTATATCTAGACTTACAGACAAAATCAACCCTTTAAATTTATTATCTGTTTCTGAAAAACATCTGAATTAATATTATCACTTGGTGGCTTCATGAGTGAGAATGGATGGGCATTGCTCATGCCAATACAATCCAGGGCAAATTGAGGATGATAATCAATTCTCAAAAAAGTAAGGTCTTATTAGATTGGGTGGTTATGAAAAGATGGATTTTATGTATCTTTAGTTTAATTCTGAAGTTGTTTGAGTATTGAGTCTAGAAAATAATATGACCAATTGTAGGCATATATTTGTACTTGGGAGGGTTTATTTCATATTTTTTTTCAAATGATCAATATCATCTAGTGTCTTTATTTTACAGGATAACTTTATAAATTTATGTTAATTTTGAATCACTTGAAGAGTGTATCCTGAGAGGGTTGTAACAAAAATTCAATGTATTACATTTTCTTAAATGCTACATCTAACTTGAGCATAAAAATTTATCAAAATAATAGACACAATATTACTTAATATTGCTTTCTTCCCCATGAATACTTTTCATTTATCTCTGTTAATAGTCCAAATATAAAGAAACCACTGAATTACCAACCAAAACATGAATTACAAACCAAAATATATATCTATCAAGCAACGGTGTATAAAAAACAAATGCACTTTTCAAACTAATGGACTTTCTAACGTATCATTGAGTTTTATATTTTCTTTCTTTACTGTGAGCATTATTTTGATTACAACTGAGCAAATATTTCTTGTGAAGTATATTTTAAATGTTATATTTAAATAAATATTAGTTTTTGAAAATAAATTAGTATCATATAGTTTGACCTCCTAATTAACAGTTGCAGATCTAATTCAATATAAGGAAATAACTGAAGGTGGTTCTTTCTTGCAAGAATTATGTTTCATAGATTATGAATCCTAGATACGGAAGTTCTCTTGAAATTCATCTGTTTTAACACTCAGACTTGAATCATAAGACCATCCTCTTTACTATGTAGTCAAATAGTGGAGTAGAATCAATGATAGGAAACTTAAGATTTCCCAAATTATAATCTCAGTTCTCTGAAAAATTCTTAGCTTGCTTCCATATAGAGTGTAAATAGAATTTTGTAACACTGATTCATTGATCCTACTTTTCATCCTAGGTATGTATAATTTATCTTCTCTCGACATGAGACATTACTACTTAAAGACAACTACTGTATCCCTGTAAGATTCTTCTTGTCCCACATTAACAATGGTTATTTAATGACATGATTTTCAAGCTAGCTATTGACTGTATTTACAGTTTTCTTCACAAATTTTGGAATTTCTGACTTCTAAATGTTGGAATTCCTCAAAGTAACATCCTAGGGACTGCACTCTTCAAACTATATTCTCTTTCCCTTGGGATTTCATTTCTTGTTTTATGTGTTGTGACTCCCAAACATCTGTATTTTACTACTGTCCTCAAAGTTTTAAAACTATACATCGAAAAATTATTTAAAATCATTGCACATAAATACTTCAGAGTATATATATGCAAAATATATTAAAAAATGAAAATGATTACCTTGCAAAACAAAAACAAAACAAAATAACTCCCAAATTATCATCTTTTTGTCTTCAATGTCTCAAAAGAATGGCAAAATAATCATTGAATTTGCAAGAAAAATAATCAAATGTATTGAATTTGCAAGGGAGTCACTATGTTTTATTTTTCTTCTTCAATTTTAACATTAAATCTATCACCAAATAATGTCACTACTATAATACTTATAGAATATTGTAAATCCAAATCTATGTATTTATGTGGCTTCCACTGTAGTTCATGCTGCCACCATTTTCACCCATGACAATTAAAATAGTCTTTGAACATATATTTGTGAGCCTTCCAATTTACTTTCCCTAAAACAACCCAAGTGATCTAAAAAGGGATATTTTATCAATTGTTTATCCTGCTCAAAAACCTTTAATGGGATCATATAGCCTCCCTTAACCTGGGCCACAAGGCTTGCTATAATCTTACAGCTCATCCTTTTTCTCGCTAGGTTCGCGTCTCAAGGAAGCTTTTAGATTTCTTGAAAATGATAGATTGTTTTGCGCTTTGAACATTCATACATTCTGTTCCCTCCCTCTGTCTGGAACACTCCTCATCTGGTCAATTTATCTCACTTATTCTTCAGTACTATTTGACACTGAGAAGTTCCCTCCTTATCTTTGAAGACAATTTCTCTGATATTCATGAAACCATTTGCCTAGTTTTTTTCCTATTGAGCTTTCAGCAGATGAGAAAAACAATGTCCCTACTTCCTTGGGTCATACATTTTCTTTGTCTCAAGTTCTTTGATATTTCATAAAGAAACACCTTTGCTAGGATTTATATTAATCCATCAGACTGGGGACTTAATGGGGGCTTTTATTTTTTATTTATTGTGTTGTTTTATTTTATTGTATTCATTTTGAGACAGGATCTTGCTCTTTCCTCCAGGCTGGAGTGCAGTGGTGTGATCTCAGCTCACTGCAACCTCCATCTCCCGGGTTCATGCGATTCTCCTGCCTCAGCCTCCCATGTGGCTGGAATTACAGGCATGCACCACCACAACTGGGTAATTATTGTAATTTTAGTAGAGACTGGGTTTCTCCATGTTGGCCAGGCTGGTCTTGAACTCCTACCATCAAGTGATTCGCCTGCCTCGGCGTCCCGTAGGGCTGGGATTCCAGGCATGAGCCACTGCACCAGGCCTGATGGAAGCTTTTAATGTGAAAACTAATGTCATAGAGTTCTTTAATGTCTTGAATTTTTTCACTGGTGATTTTTGTCCCTCGATTTTCCCTATTCTTTAATGCTGGAAATTCTGTTATCGAGAGAATGGACCTGAAGGACTATTCATCTAATCTTTTTATCTGTTTGATGCTATTATTGCATATCTTAGCAGTTTTTTTCTATTTTCTGAGAGTTTCCTAAATACCACATTTTACCGAGTTTTAAATTTCTTTTATCACATTTTTGCATGATCTCCTCTGTCTTCTGCATAGTTTCTTTCATAGCATTGTTTCTTTTATATGGAAGCATTATTTACTAATAATTATAATTATGGATACTTATTCAAGATTTTTCCCTGTTATATGGTTTGGTCATGGTATTTTCTTGTTACAGGCTTCCCTTAGATATTTGATAAGACCTGGTTTTATGCCCATGATCAAAGCTGAAAAAGTAAACTACTGATGTTTGAAAGCTTTTTTTTTTTTCTGTTTTTATGGTTATGTAGGAGGTTTGAAGGTGCCAGTTAAACTTAAGACTCAGTGCAGGCAGATCCGGGTAGGAGAATTATTAGGAAATCTCCAGTGTCTATGTCTTTAGCTCTTTCCTACTGAGTTGCAAATGTTCCTCAGAAAGTACACTTTCAATCTCTTGACTGCAGATATGGTGTATGGTGTTCCAGAGGCTCAGTGGAGTAAGAGGGCTGGGAAGTAAGAAGAGACTTCATATGCAGCTTATTTAGAGCCCCTTAATTTCTCTACTTCAAGCATAATAGCCATGCCTTCAACTATGCTGGTGGCCCCATTTTAATAGCCTCTGTTTTTCTCTTAAGAGAAAACTTTCTGTTCTTTTGATATAGGAGAAGGAAAATATTTCAGTGGAGTGCCACAGGGAAGGGCATTTGTGTTTGGTGAAAAGCCACAACCACAAATGTAAACATTTTCATGATTTCTGTCAATATAAATTAGCTTCAGCTACTCTAGAACTTTATTTACATAAAATTATAAAATGTGTATTCATGTGGTTCCGACTTCTTTTACTAAAAATCATGTTCTGAGATTCACTCAGATTATTATGTCATCAGCCCATTCTTTCTTTACATTTAACAGTTTTAATGATTTATTTTCAAATTTTTATTTAACAGTAATTTCAAACTTACATAAAACTTTAAATAGCCCAGGGAGTTCCTGTTTACCTTTAGCCACATTTTTTGATTGTTAACATTTCTCAGAACTGCAGTACAACTTTCGAAACCAGGACATTAACATTTCTACAATATTATTAAATTATCTACAGATCTTACACAGACGTTACTGGTTGTCTTCTTAGTGCATACTTGTTGGTCCAGGATCAACTCCATTGTCTTCTGGACTTCATGGCTTCTGATAAGAAAGAAGACTGTTGCCATTCTTTTCTTGTTTTTTTTTTTTTGTTTTGAGATGGAGTTTTGCTCTTGTCACCCATGCTGGAGGACAATGGCAGGATCTCAGCTCACTGCAACCTCCGCTTCCCAGGTTTGAGTGATTCTTCTGCCTCAGTCTCCTGAGTAGCTGGGATAATACAGTTGTCCGCAACCACTCCTGGCTAAGTTTTTGTATTTTTAGTAGAGATTGATGGCCAGGATAGTCTCATACTCCTGACCTCAGGTGATCCACCCACTTAGGCCTCCCAAAGTGCTGGGATTACAGGCGTGAGCTACCATGCCCAGCCTGACTGTTGTAATTCTAATCCGTTATTTATCCTCATGTAATGTTTTTCCTCTGCCTGACCTCAAAATTGTCTTTATCTTTTGTGTTTTGCATTTGGTAGTTTGAATACAACGTACTTAGGGCTTTGTGGTAGTGGTGGGGATATTTATCTTGCATGATGTCCTCTGAGCTTCTCAGATCTGTAATATGGTGCCTAACATTATTTTGGAAAATTCCAGCCTTTCTTTCTTCAAATATTTCTTTAATTCATTCTCTTTCTCTTTTTTTTAATCTTTTAATCTTTTTTTAAAATCTTTCTTGCATTCTAATTGCAGGCATTCTAGAACGATTGATACTGTCTTACAACTCTTGGGTGTTCTGTTATTGTGTTATAATTGTTCATCATTTTTCTTTTTCTTATTGTACTTTGGATTCTGGGGTACATGTGCAGATCACGCAAGGTTGTTGCATAGATACATACATGGCAAGGTGGTTTGCTGCCTCCATCCCCCCGTCACCTGGCATTTCTCCCCATGTTATCTCTCCCTAACACCCCATCCCCTGCTGTCCCTCCCCTAGCCCCCCACAACAGACCCCAGTGAGTGATGCTCCCCTCCCTGTGTCCATCGTTTTGTGTTTCAGTCTCGATAATCTGTATTAACCAGTCTTCAGTACGCCGATTCTTTCCTAGGTTGCTTGAAGTCTAATGATGAGCCTGTCAGTTGCATCCTTTGTCACTCTATCTTTTGCTATTTTTAGTATTACCATTGACTCTCCCTTATATTTACCATCTCTTTCCTGAATATGTCATCAATTTATAGACACTCTCCATCTTTTACACTAGACCCCTTTACATATGAGGCATTATTATTTTTAACATGCCTAATATAGTCAACATCTGTTTCTTCTCTGTGTATGTGTTTATGGTTCTATCTCTTGACAGTGGGTTGTTCGTTTCCTTGCTTTTTTGTGTGATTGCCTCATAAGTTTTTATTAAATGCTGGACACTGTGGGAAAAACAATGGAGACAATGATGCAGCATTTGTGCCTCAAAATGGGCATATCTCTTCCTCTCCTAGATTTTTAATGTTCATTACTGAATCAATCTATTCCAGCACTGAGCTGGTTTTGATATTTGAGTTGAGATGGTTAACTTCTATGCATCCATATGAGTTTTACCAGCATTACCTGTGGTCAGGATGGAGTCTTGATTGCTGTAGGCTTTTTACTCAATGCTGTTGGCTCATGTTCAACTTTTAACCTTCCCTGTGTACTGATGCTTCCAAGGGACGCTCCATATACTTGCCTCTCCACCAGTGGTAGGCTGCCGCAATGGCATATGGCCACATTTACTAGCATGCTGGGTAGTCACATGGGCTCTCTGTTGTCCTAGTCTAGTCTAGGTCATTGACATGCCGCATATGCCTCAGTCTCAGGGATATGGCTTTTTCAGTGATACTGCCTGATATAGTTTGGATATTTTGCCTTCGGAATTTCATGTTGAAATATGATGTCCAATGTTGGAGGTGAGGCCTAGTGGGAGGTATTTGGATTATCGAGGTGGATCTTTCATGAATGGCTTGGTGCCCTCCTAGTGACAGTGATTCCATGTGAGAACTGGTTATTTGAAAACAGCCTGGCATGTCACTTGCTCCCTCTCTGGCAATGTGACACACTGGCTCCTGCTGTGCCTTCTACCATGATTGTAAGCTTCCTGGGCCTTCAGACGGAGATGGTGGCCTCAGGCTTCTTACACAGCCTGCAGAACTATGACCCAAATCAACCTGTTTACCCAGTTTCAGGCATTCTTTTGTAGCAATGCAAAATGGACTAATTCACTGCCCTTCCTCTCATTTTGGTAGCTCTTGTGGAGGGGAGGGTTTCTTGCCTTTCCCCCAGGAGTAGAAACTCTCTAAAGTTACTTGCAGAAGATCATCAGCCCAGGATCCTTTCTTGCCTCTCTGCTGGTGGTAACAATGTTTTGTTTTTTTCTCTCTTGTCTTTATTTCTCTTCCCCTGGGCACAAAGGATCTTCATGTGTGCTCACAGAGATTGCTGTCCTTCCTCAGTAGCTTAATGCTTTGGTTGTTTAGAGAACAACTGTCTTCGCCCATTTGTCTTTCCTTTTGAGGCACCCCCTTCTGTTTTTCAGCCCTGGGCCACAAGGGAAGCTTTCATCAGTTCCCCACCCTACCTGAGTCCCAATAGCAGCCTATATAAAAAAGTCTGCACAGGGGTCCTCACTCCTTTTGTGTCTGAAGCTTATATGGGTTCTATATTCTTCTACTAGCCCACTTTCAACCTTTAGCACATTTTTAATTATTTAGCTAAATCCTTTTTATCTTCTGATATGGCACTTGTCTCTGGTTCATGCTATGCCAAGGTAAACCAATGCTTGTGTTTCCCCTCTCCTTGGAGGAGCCAATCTTTGTGTTTAGAAACTTTTCTGGCTACTTTGCTGCTTTGCAGCCTTGGCAAACTGATAAGTCAAAGAAAATGTGTAATTTTGTAGTTTTTCAGGGTTTTTTTTTTTTTCCTGGTTGTTAGGATAGTAATAACTATCTTTCCAGCTTTCTAAATCTTTATGGAAATAGAAGTCAAAAGGATAATTTTGTGACTTACTCCACATGGTTTGTTAGAGGACCCCAGTAGAATTGAGCTCCTCCCCCCCCAAAGCTTTATTCCCACTCCTCAAAATCCCTGCATTGGCTTTTCTTGTTTTCTTGTCTTACTTTCTCTACTCTTTATATCTTCTTTTTGAGATTTTCACCTCAATAAAATTACCATCACTACGGTCTTTTTAAAATACTTTGTTCTAGGGGAAACTCAAAATAGGACACGTCCGTTTCACTGATTTATACAACTTAGTTTTTTTCAGAACTCAGGTTAAAACAGCACTAAAAAAAATAATGTGCTCATAAAAAAAAACTAAGGTTTTTGTTGCATTTACCTGTTCTCTCTTCTCTGCCCCTATTCTCTCTCTCTCTATTGAAAGAAGAAAATTGAAATTTAAAATGTGTTTGAATGGGGCATGGGGCATAATGTATAATCTCTGCATATAATTTATACTATTTAAGTAAATAAATCTTTTATTCTCCACAAATTTTTCATTATTCCTGATAATTCTAATGCATTTTTTAAAACCATATGAATAAAAAATATTTGACTTGATATCAGCAATATGTTTAATAAGCTATCTTTATAACAATGTTGTAAAATTGTTGCATACATAGTTCTGCCTTGGTATTTTTGAACTTGTCTACTGTTTCTTATTTCATTGTCTTTTGGACATTTGTCACCAATTATATTTTTCTTTGTTTAAAATAAGTCATATGTAAAGAACTTGTAGAACATGATTCTGGATTAAATAGGGATTTCATTTAGCCATAATGCACATACTTTAAAAACACCCATTTCCACCATGTTCTCTTAAGAATAGCTATATCAGAAAAGACTATGCATTAGGACAAAAATATACCACTTTTTCTATAAATTCTTGAGATTTTTGAGAGCAAATGAATAAATTTGATTTTAGGCATTACATTATTAGACAGGCGTCTCAGAACTCAACACTTCATGTGAAGTCCCCTGGTCTTGAAAATACAGTCTCATTTTGTAGGAAAAGAAATTGTCAAGGCAGCTAATGCATTTTAACTTAAGGTAGATCTGAAAAGCCCCAGGAATAGATTCTGCCTGGGGTTTAATATTCTATTCCTTAACTTAGTTAAAATAAGCAGTGAGAAATAAACTTAAAACAATTTTTGAACTTTCTATAAAATTTTTTGAAATTTTCTCCTTTATATTAACACTTTGATTTCAATTTAAGTTTCCTTAGAAGTGAATATTTTAAGATTTATAAAATATTCTCACTGATTTCTAATTTAAAATAGTATATGATCTGTAACAATCAATAAGCCTTACTAAATTATGGCTGACTCTCATTTTAATACTGCCTTAAATCATAATATAATTTTAATACTAGCCTATTTATAAAAAGATTAAAGATATATTTCATTTTTCTTGGTTTAGCTTATAAAGCAAAGCTATTATAAATATAAATGCTATATTTACATTTATAAATGCTATTCCCATTTATATAAATGAGAATTTAATTTATATAAGGAATATAAATGATATTCCCATTAAACTACTATTGATATTCTTCACAAAATTAGAAAAAGAAACTTCGTTTAAATACCTGTGGAACCTAAAAGAGCCTGTATAGCCTATGCAATCCTAAGCAAAAAGAAAACAAACCTTGAGGCATCATGCTACTTGACTTCAAAATATACTACAGTGCTACAGTCACTAAAAAGGATAGTACTGGTACAAAAAGAGACATATAGACAGGTGGAACAGAATGGATATTTCAGAAATAAAACCACACATCTACAACCATCTGACCTTTGACCATCCTGACAAAAACAAGCAATGGGAAACGGATTCCCTATTTAATGAATAGTTCTGGGAAAACTGGCTGAAAATTGAAACTGGACCCTGTCCTACACCTTGTGCAAAAATTAACTCAAAGAAGATTAAAGACTTAAATGTAAAACCCAAAACTAAAAAAACCCTGGAAGACAATCTAGCCAATACCATTCAAGACATAGGCACTGGCAAATATTTCATGATGAAGAAACCAATGCAATTGCAACAAAAGCACAAATTGACAAATGCGATTTAGTTAAACTAAAGAGCTTCTGCACAGCAAAAGAAACTGTCATTAAGTGACCAGACATCCTACAGAATGGAAGAAATTTTTTTTGCAATCTATCTATCTGACAAAGGCCTAATATCCAGAATCTATAGGAACTTAAACAAATTTACGCAGAAAAAAAAAAAAAAACATTAAAAAGTGGGCAAGGATATGAACAGACACTTCTCATAAGAAGACATTTATGCAGCCAAACAACATATGAAAAAAAAAAAGGTTAACACCACAGATCATTAGAAAAATGCAGATCCAAACCACAATGAGATACCATCTCACACTAGTCAGAATGGTAATTATTAAAGTCAAGAAACAATAGATTATTGTGGAGAAGCTATGGAGAAATAGGAACACTTTTACACTGTTGGTGGGAATGTAAATTAGTTCAACCACTGTGGAAGACAGTGTGGCAGTTCCAAAAGAACCTAGAATCAGACATACTGTTTTATGCAGCATCGCTATTACTTGTTACACACCAAAAGGAATATAAATCATTATATTCTAAAGATACATGCATGCACATGTTCACTGTAACATTATTACAATAACAAAGACATGGAATTAACCCAAATACCTATCAATCATAGACTGGATAAAGAAAATGTGGTACATATACAACATGGAATACTATGCAGCCATAAAAAGGAATGAGATCATGACTATTGCAGGGACATTAATGGAGTTGGAAGGCATTATCCCCAGCAAACTAATGCAGAAACAGAAGACCAAACACCACGTTCTTATATGTGGGAGCAGAACAATGAGAACACATAGACACAGGGAGGGGAATACCTTACCCTGGAGTCTGTTGTAGGGAAGGTCAGCTGGAGTGAGAGCAGGAGGATAAAAAGCTATTGTGGGGCTTAATACCTAGGTGATGGGTCGACAGGTGCAGCAAACCATCATGGGACAAGTTTACCTATTTAAAAAACCTGCACATCTGTATATGTATCCCACAATTTAAAATAAAAATAAAGTTAAATAAACAAAAAAACGATTTTTGTTTCTCATAAAATCAAGCATTCCCTGATATAAGTAAACATATTTAAAGTCACACAGAGATTTGGAACTTGTTAAGTATAGAGTTCTCACTTACTTCATTGTTCAGCTCTCTGTGGTTAAAAAAACAAAAACAAAAACTCAATATGAAGCTTAAGGTAGTTTTTTTTCCATTTCTGTGAAGAAAGTCAATGGTAGCTTGATGGGGATAGCATTGAATCTATAGATTACTTTGGGCAGTATGGCCATTTTCACAATATTGATTCTTTCTAACCATGAGCATGGAATGTTTTTCCATTTGTTTGTGTCCTCTCATTTCCTTGAGCAGTGGTTTGTAGTTCTCCTTTAAGAGGTCCTTCACATCCCTTGTAAGTTGTATTCCTAGGTATTTTATTCTCTTTGTAGCAATTGTGAATGGAATTTGAGTCATGATTTGGCTCTGTTTTTGTGTTATTGGTGTATAGAAATGCTTGTGATTTTTTCACTTTGATTTTGTATACAGAGACTTTGCTGAAGTTGCTTACCTACTTAAGGAGATCTGGAGCTGAGATGATCAGATCTTCTAAATATACATTCATGTCAACTGCAAATAGAGACAACCTGACTTCCTCTTTTCCTGTCTGAATACTCTTTATTTCTTTTTCTTGCCTGAGTTCTCTGGCCAGAACTTCCAATACTATGTTGAATAGGAGTGGTGAGAGAGGGCACCCTTGTCTAGTGCCAGATTTCAAACGGAATGCTTCCAGTTTTTGTCCATTCAGTATGATACTGGCTGTGGGTTTATCATAAATGTAACCAAGGCAATACAAAGCCAAAAAAAAAAAAAAAAACCTGGAGGCGTCACACTACCTGACTTCGAACTATAATTCAAGGCTACAGTAATCAAAACAGCATGGGACCAAAACAGAGATAAAGACCAATGGAACAGAGCAGAGGCCTCAGAAATAATGCCACACATCTACAACAATCTGATCTTTAAAAAAGTCTGACAAAAACAAGCAATGTGGAAAGGATTCCCTATTTAATAAATGGTGTTGAGAAAACTGGCTAGCCATATGCAGAAAGTTGAAACTGGATCCTTTTCTTGCACCTTATACAAAAATTAACTCAAGACAGACTAAAGATTTGAACATGAGACCTAACACCATAAAAACTCTAGAAGAAAACCTAGGCAATACCATTCAGGACATAGGCACGGACAAGGACTTCATGACTAAAACACCAAAAGTAATGGCAACAAAAGCCAAATAGACAAATGGGTCTAATTAAACTAAGGAGCTTCTGCACAGCAAAAGAAACTATCATTAGAGTGAACTGGCAACCAACAGAATGGGAAAACATTTTTGCAATCTACCCATCAGACAAAGGGCTAATATCCAGAATCTACAAATAACTTAAATAAATTTACAGGAAAGATCCAAACAACCATATCAAAAAGTGAGCAAAGAATATGAACAAACACTTCTCAAAAGAAGGCATTTATGCAGCCAAACATATGAAAAAAACTCATTGTTACTGGTCATTAGAGAAATGCAAATCAAAATACATTGAGATACCATCTCACACCAGTTAGAATGGTGATCATTAAAAAATCTGGAGACAACAGATGCTGGAGAGGATGTGGAGAAATAGGAATGATTTTACACTGTTGGTAGGAGTGTAAATTAATTCAACCATTGTGGAAGACAGTTTGGCGATTCCTCAAGGATCTAGAAATAGAAATACAATTTGACCCAGCAATCCCATTAATGAAGATATACCAAAAGGATTATAAATCATTTTATTATAAAGACACATGCTTATTTATTGCATGTGTCTTTATAATAAAAAATAAAAAATAAACATGTTTATTGCAGCACTGTTCAAAATAGTAAAGACTTGGAACCAACCCAAATTCCCATCAATGCTAGACTGGATAAAGAAAATGTGGCACATATACACCATGGAGTACTACGCAGCCATAAAAAACGATGAGTACATGTCATTGCAGAGACATGGATAAAGACGAAAACCATCATTCTCACCAAACATACACAAGAATGGAAAACAAAACACTGCATGTTCTCACTCATAAGTGGGTGTTGAACAATGAGAACACATGAACACAGGGAGGGTAACATCACATATTGGGGACTGAGGAGTGGGGACCTAGGGGAGGAATAGCAGAGGGTGAGGGGATTGGGGAAGGATAGGATTAGAAGAAATATCTAATGTAGATAATGGGGTGATGGATGCAGCAAACTGCTATGACACATACATACCTATGTAACAATCCTGCACGTTCCTTACCTGTTTCCCAGAACTTACAGTATAATAAATAAATTAAAAAACTAAAAAATTTGTTGACTTTCCAAAAAAATTAAATTTTCTTGGTATCATGACCATGGTTTGCACTAAATATTTAGAGTACAAAAAGTTTATCTGTTATCTGAGAAAGGCATGTGTTTGAGGTTTTACACAAACCTCACAAAGAGAAAGCTTTAAGAAAGTTAGAAAATCTTAAATATGTTTTTTCAAGGAACTAAAGGAAATTAAAACATAAATATATTTTATATTTAAAAGGTTGGCTTTATTATTTTTATAGTGTGCATTATGAGTCAGATAATTTAAATATCTGATCAACCATATGTTAATTTTCCCCATGAAGCTAATAATTACATCTAAATCAAAACATTTTGTGATTGACAGAAAGAGGTTAATACCACGAGAGAGGCAAAAATAAATGGCAAAAACAATTTGGGATGTTTATACACCACCATCTAACGTCATTCCTTATCTGAACATACACCTTACAATGTGATTTATTGTCTCATTTAAAATGTAATATATGTTTATATAGTGAATGTACATTTATTTTGAAATCATAAAGATTAGTTCTATAATTATTATCCATATAACGTTTTTCTTCCAATGTTAACCTTTTAAATAATAAGTTTTGCATATATACCAAAAGTTAGCTAATAATGTGATGACATTACACAAAAAATAGAGGAAAATGTATAGAAAAAGTAAATTTAAATTGTTTCTTAAAAATTGCTGTGTTACTTATATGCAACAGTTACTGAATGAGTTGAAAATAATATACCTTTGATACGGTTTGGCTCTGTGTCCCCACCCAAGTCTCATGTTGAATTGTGATCCCTAGTGTTGGAGGTGGGGCCTGGTGGGAGGTGATGAAATCATGTGAGTGGTTTCTCATGGTTTAGCACCATCCCCTTTAGTGTTGTCTCATGATAGAGTTCTGATGAGATCTGCTTGTTTGAAAGTGTGTAGTACCTCCCACTTCACTCTCTCTCCTACTTACAATGTGAAGACGAGCTTGTTTCCTCTTTGCCTTCAATCATGACTGTAAGTTTCCTGAATGCCTCCCCAGAAGCAGAAACCTGTACAGAACTGTGAGCGGATTAAACCTCTTTTCTTTATAAATAACTCAGTGTTAGGCATGTCTTTTTAGCAGTGTGAGAATGTACTAATACAACCCTAATCATGGGAAATATCTCTGTGTTACATGCTGATAATCATTTTCTTCAATTGAGTAAATTCATGCCTCTATAGACTACTTATAAGGTAAGCCAGTTTTTATAAAATCAAAATAATCTTGGCTGTTTGGTAGGAAAATTTCATTTAGAATTAGCCAAAAATTAAATAAAATTATATATATATATCTCTTTTTAACTATTCTGTCAATAAGTAAAAAAGTATTTTTGCAAGGAAATGTTACAGCAGGAAAGATAAAACATTCTGAGTGCAAGAACCAAGTTTACATACCTAGGTACATACATACACACCTGGACACATAGAGACCCACACATGCACCGTTTTGGAATTTAGACAGTAAGCTAATTGGTTGTTATGATTATCTTTATCATAATATCTAAAAAATGTATTATTTAAAATTATGGATTAAAAATGAACTATATTTAATACTTTTCTCATAGTAACATATATCTATGGCATCATCACATCTATAACTGTAAATTAGATGTTTGTAATTTTTCTGCCTAAAATCTCTTTCTCATCTAGATGTCAATATTATTGATTATAGGGATCAAATCCACCTCTGTCCATCATTATAAAGTAGTGTTTAGCCTATGCCTGGAACAGGATATCCACCTAGCAGATATCTATTGAATAATTAAGTGTTCAAAGAACCAAAAGGATGTATTCTTCAATGTGTGGGTCTTTAAAATAGTGATAGAAATCGAAATAATTTTAATTGGTGTGAGATTACTCTTAATCTCTAGATTAAAATTCCAGATGCTTAACAGATATCTCTATTGGAATATCTCACAGCTCAAAACCAATGATGATAATGAAGGCTTAAGATCATATTTATATAAAAAACAATATATTTATGACTCAAGAAAAATGTTAAATTATCTTTCTGCTCGTACAATATACAACAAAGTATTGTTGTCAAACAAATGTGAGTTTTTATAAATGTTTGGTACCATTTATCTTTGAAGAAATTTTAGTAGCTCCTTGCGGACACTCTAGGAAGTATCTCAATGTTGCATAGTACCTATGAGTTGGGTTTCAAGTCTGGTTCCATCAAGTGTCCTCTGGAAAGTTAAAGGCCTACTGCCGATATGGATCTAAAATATAATTGTTTTGAGAATTAAGTAACTTATTACTTGGAAACCTTCTATATGAATGATTGGAACATATCAAAGTGGTGTACTTTTGCTAGCCTTTATCATTTTAATATAATTTTAATGCAATTTAAAGTTTTGTTATGTGTCTTGTGTATAGATACAAACAGTGTTTCAAAAAGCAAAATTCATCTTAATGCATAAAGAACAAGAAAACAGAAAAGTTTATCAACACCTAAAAATCCATTCAATTGCTATTGAACAAATACACATGGTTTCTACCATGTGTTTAGCAAAGTGTCAGGTATCTATGGCCAAACACAAAGATCCTCATAGAATGAAGTTTGAATTCAAGAAAGTGAGGCAGACAATGCCAAATAAACATAAGATAAACATCTTATCTGTATGTCAGAAAGTGGCAAGTGTTATAGAAAAGAAAATTAAGGTGGCCGATGTTATGAAGATTAAATACTGAGTGTGGGCTAGGCTGACATTTTTTAAAAGGTGGTCACTATAGATATTTTCAGAAGGTTTTTTTGAACAAAGAATTGTAGATGGGGAAGGCATTAGCCACGTGGGTATCAGGCAAATTTGCCATGTACAGGAAGAAGCCAGTGCAAAGGCCCTGTGGTAACCGCAAGCATAATATAATATGGAAATATCAAGTAGGCCTATGTGGCTGGACTTGAATGAGGAGGAATCATGTAGGGCCCTCTCTAACTTTTTTAAGCTCTTGACATTTTTTTCTTAGTTGTCAACAATGAAGGCATGGGAAGAGCAAGATGGCTGAATAGAAGGCTCCACTGATTCTCCCCCAACCAGAAAACCAATGTAACAACTAACTACGCGCACACACACACACACACACACACACACACACACACACACACTGCTATTGTAAGAATACAAAATCAGATGAGCACTCAAAGTGCCTGGTTTCAATTTCATATCACTTAAAGAAACACTGGAAGAGGGTAGGAAAGAGAGTCTTGAATCACCAACAACACTCCTCCCCCATTCTGCAACAGTGGCAATTGTGAGACACTACCTTTGACTCACTGCTACTCTGTCACAACGGAAAGCAAATTAGGCTGAACTCCGCTGATGTGCACCCACAGAGGAAGTATTTAAACCAGCCTAGAGAAGAATTGCCCATCCCAGCAATTGGAACTTGAGTTCCAGGAAGCCTCATCTCTGTGGGCTAAAGTGTTGTGGGGTGCTACAAAACTTGAAAGAGAGTCTAGACTAAAAGGACTGTAACTCCTAGGGAAGCTCAAATGCTTAACTGGGCTCAGAGCTGGTGAATTTGGGGGGCATAAGACCTACTGAGACACTTACCTGGGTGCTAAGGAAGACTGGGGCTGCACAGCTCACAGCTCCAAAAGAGACTCCTTTCTTTTGCTTGAAAAGAGGAGAGGGAAGAGTGAAGAGAACTTTGTCTTGCACCTTGGATACTGTCTCAGCCACAACAGGGTAGGATACCAGGCAGAGTGGTGAGGCCAATGCTCCAGGCCCTAGTTTCCAAATGAAATTTCTTGATACATCCTGGTCCAGAAGGGAAACTGGACTACCTTGAAGGGAAGAGCCCACTTCAGGCAGGAGGTATTACCTGCTGCCTAAGGAGCTCTTAGACCCCGAATAAGCAGCATCAATACCCAGGTAATAAACTACAGGCCTTAGGTGAGACTCTGAGACTTGCTGGCTTCCGGTGAGACTCGGCACATTCCCAGCTGTGGTGGCTATGAGGTGAATTCCTTCTGCTTGAGGAAAGCAGAGGGAAAAGCAACAGGGACTTTTACTTGGAAGTTAGGTTCCAGCTTGGCCAGAGGCATAGCACCACGTGGAATCTTGGGGTCCCTGATTCCAGGCCTTGGTTCTTGGACATCCAGAGGGGAGCCCAGTGCTATTAAAGGACAGTCCCAAGTGAAGCCGCATTTACAGCTGACTGGAGAGCCCTGGGGCCTGAGGTGAACACGGACAGTAGCATGGCAGTTCTCCCGTGGGTCTGCGGTGGTGGCCATGAGGTGAGGCTCCTTTGCGTGTGGAAAGGAGAGGGAGAAGTGGGAAGGACTGCGTCTCGTGGTTAGACTTTTAAGGCTTTTGATCTAGTCCCTGGCTCCCTTAGGGCAGCTCTGGACCCTCTTAGGGCCTGGGGGAACTCGTCACCCTGAGGGGAAGGACATGGGCTGATTGTAGATTCTCAGGGCCCTGAATAAATACAGGAGGTAGCCACGCTGTGGTTACAGTGGGCCTTGGGCAAGACCCAGTGCTATTCTGGCTGCGGGCCTGACACAGCCCAGTCTCAGTGGTGGTCACAGGGATTCTTGTGTCAACCCATCGCCAGCTTCATGTGGCTCAGCACAGAGAGAGAGACTCCATTTGTTTAGGAGAACATAAGGGAGGAGAGCAAGAGCTTCTGCCTGGTAACACAGATCTTATACAAGACTACCAAGGTGATAGCCCTACAAGTCTGCAAAAACCACAGCATTACTGGGCTTAGGATGCCCCCAATATGAATTAGATCACAACCTCTAAGTCCTTTCAAATACCTGGAAAGCCTTCCCAAGAAGAACAAGTACAAACAAACCCGGACTGTGAAAACTACAATAAATATCTAACTCTTCAGTACCCAGACACAGATGAACATCCACAAGCATCACGACTATCAAGGAAAACGTGACTTCATCAAATCAGCTAAATAAGGCACCAGTGACCAGTCCTGGAGAAAAATAGATGTGTGACCTTTTGGACAGAGAATTTAAAATAGCTGTTTTGAGGAAACTCAAAGAAGTTCAAGATAACACAGAGAAGGAATTCAGAATTCTATCAGATAAATGTAACAGATAGAAACAATTAAAAAGAATCAAATGGAAATTCTGGAACTGAAAAATTCAATTGACATACCTCAGATAGCACTGGTTTTTTAACAGCAGGATTGATCAAATACAAAAAAGCATTCGTGAGCATGAAGATAGGCCATTTGAAAATACACATTCAGAGGAGTCAAAAGAAAAAGGAAAAGACAATTAAGCACATCGACAGGATCCAGAAAATAGCCTCAAAAGGGTGAATTTAAGAGTTATTGGCCTTAAAGAGAAAGTAGAGAAAGACATAAGGTAAAAAGTTTATCCTAAAAAACAATTACAGAGGACTTTCCACACCTAGAGAAATATAATACCCAGATACAAGAAGATCATAGAATACCAAGCAGATTTAACCCAAATAAGACTACCTCAAGACATTTAATAATAAAATTCCCAAAAGTCAAGCATGAAGAAAAGATTCTTAAAATAGCAAGGAAACAGAAACAAAAAGCATACAATGATCTGGCAGCGAAGTTATCACTGGAAACCTTATAGACCAGGAGAGAGTGGCATGACTAAAGTACTAAAAGAAAAAAAAAGTTTACCCTAAAATAATAAATACATCTTTCACACATGAAAGAGAAATAAAGACTTTCTTTGACAAATGAAAGCTGAGGTCAACAACAGATTTGTCATAGAAGTGTTAGAAGAAGTAAACTAGAAAGGAATGGATGTTAAGGAACATTAAGAAATCATCTGAAGGCACAAAACTCACTGGTAAGTACACAGAAAATCACAGAATATTATAATGCTAAAATGTATGTATTAACTAGTCTTTTAAAATTTATTTATTACACTTTAAGTTCTTGGATACATGTACAGATAGTACAGGTTTGTTACATAGGTATACACATTTCATGGTAATGGTTTGCTGCATCCATCGCCCTGTCATCTACATTAGGTATTTCTCCTAATGTTATCCTTCCCCAGTCCTCCCACTGCCTGCTATTCCACCTCTACCCCCTACTGCCCAGGCCCCGGTGTGTGATGTTTCCCTCCCTGTGTCCATGTGTTCTCATTGTTCAACACCCACTTATGAGTGAGAACATGCAGTGTTTGGTTTTCCGTTCGTCAGTTTGCTGAGAATGATGGTTTCCAGTCACATCCATGTCCCTAAAAGGACATGAACTCATCCTTTTTTGTGGCTGCATAGTATTCCGTGGTGTATATGTGCCACATTTTCTTTATCCAGTCTATCATTGATGGACATTTGGTTTGGTTCCAGGTCTTTGCTATTGTGAACAGTGCCGCAATAAATATACGTGTGCATGCGTCTTTACAACAGAATGATTGATAATCCTTTGAGTATATAAGCAGTAACAGGATTGCTGGGTCAAATGGTATTTCTATATCTAGATCCTTGAGGAATCGACACACTGCCTTCTACAATGGTTGAATTAATTTGCACTCCCACCAACAGTGTAAAAGTGTTCCTATTTCTCCACATCCTCTCCAGCATCTGTTGTCTCCAGATTTTTTAATGATCACCATTCTAACTGGCATGAGATGGTATCTCACTGTGGTTTTGATTTGCATTTCTCT
>CAUYQU010102202.1:0-23750 GCA_963574635.1 Cheracebus regulus | reverse complement strand
TCTTTCTTTCTCTTTCATTTTTTTCTTTCTTTTGCAGTTTCTTTCTTTCTCCTTTTCTCTCTTTTTCTAAAATCTCTTCCTCTTACTTTCTCTTTCATTTTTTCTTTCTTTTGCTGTTTCTTTCTTTCTCCTTTTCTCTCTTTTTCTAAAATCTCTTCCTCTTCCTTTCTCTCTTTCATTCTTTTTATTCTAAAAAAAAAAAAAAAAAAAAGATTTGGTAAAATGTTTGAGAAGGTGGGTGTCTTTCTGCATATCTTTTTGTAAAATACTATCAAAAAGAGAGAAAGTTATAGTCTAAGGCTATCTGTTGGAAAGCAAAAAGGTAAACACACTGTGAGTTGCTATGAAGATTCCTAACATTGAGCAAGTGATAAAATATTGCAGACTGTTGGATTATAAAACAACTAAACAAAAACAACAAACTCTTTTTCCAAGCTAAAGTAAGTTAAAACAATGAAATTTAGGAAACAGAAGAGAATATAAGAATGAAACTCAGAGGTTTCCAGAAATCCTCTTGCTAGTTATATCTTGCCATTTAAAATTTAACATTATCCTATGGTAAAGGGCAACTCTATTTGAAGTAGCCCTGGTTTAAGGAGTACAAGGTCTGTTATATTGGGCAGTATATACCCAAGCCTTTTGTTTCAAAAGCAGATACCAAGATGGAACAGTTACGTTCATATATATGTGTGTGTGTGTGTGTGTGTGTATATATATATACACACACATATATATATCTCACTACATATAGTGAGAGATATTTAAGATATATATAAGAGAAGAGATATATGGGAGATATGTAAGAGGAGATTTATTATGGGAGTTGGTTCATACAGTTATAGAGGCCAGAAGATCCTATAATATGTTTTCTATGAACCATAAAAGCCAGTGATGTAATTCAGACTGATTTCAAAGTCTTGAGAAACAAGAGAGCTGATGGTCTTCATCATGGGCACATGGTAGAGTAAGTGGGGTTTGTGTTGGTATTCCACCCTACACCACCAGCAGCCCCTGGTTCCCAGGTTTCAGAAGGTGACCCCTAGACCAGGGAAGTGCTTCATGCACAAGATCAAGGCTATGGCTGCTGCTTCCTCCTGGCATCCTTGAAAAAGCCTCCAGCAGAGTGAGATGTTGCAGCTTCAAGCTTCATTAAATTTCTCCATATGGAATCCTCCCTACATAATTTCATAAAGCCTGTATCACCTTAATATCAAAACCAAGGAAGGACATAACAAAAAAAGAAAACTAGAGACCAATATCCCTGATGAACATAGATTCAAAAATCCTCAACAAAATACCAGCAAACCAAATCCAACAGATGATCTCCACTGTGACTAAGTGGGTTTCGTACCAGGGTTACAGGGATGGTTTCACATATATGTAAGTCAATAAATTAATACGCCACATAAACAGAATTAAAACCAAAAATCACATGATCATTTCAATAGATGCCAAAAAAGCATTTGACAAAATCCAGCATCCCATTAGGATTATAACTCTCAGCAAAATCAGCATACACAGGCCATATCTTAAGGTAATAAAAGTCATCTACGACAAACTCACAGGAATGTTAAACTGAATAGGAAAAAATTGAAAGCATTCCTCATAAAACTTGAACCAGACAAAGATACCCCACTTTCACATTTCTATTCAACATAGTACTGGAAGTCCTATTCAGAGCAATCAGACAAAAGAAAGAAATAAAGGGCATCCAAATTAGTAAAGAGGAAGTCAAACTGTTGCTGTTTGCTGATGATATAATTATATACCTAGAAATCCCTAAAGACTCATCACAAAAGCACCTCAAACTGGTAAATGAATTCAGGAGAATTTTAGGATACAAAATTAATATACACAAATCAGTAGCTCTACTATACAACAACAGAAACAAAGCTGAGAATCAAATTAAGCACTCAACCCCTTTCACATAGCTACATAAATAAAAACAAAATACTTGAAATATACTTAACAAAAGATGTGAAAGACTTCTACATGGAGAATTAGAAAACACTGCTGAAAGAAACCATAGATGACACAAACAAATGGAAACACATCCCATACTCACGGATGGACAGAATCAATATTGCAAAAATTACCACATGCAATTACCATTAAAATACCACTACCATTCTTCACAGCACTAGAAAAAAAGTCTTAAATTCATAGGGAACCAAAAAAGAATCCACATAGCCAAAGCCACACTAAGTCAAAAGAAAAAAATCTGGTGGCATCACATCACCTCACATCAAACTATATTATAAGGCCATAGTCACCAAAACAGCATGGTAACTGGTATAAAAATAGGTACATAGACCAATAGAATAGAATAGAGAACCCAGAAATAAACTCACAGCCAAATGATCTTCAACAAAGCAAAGAAAAACATAAAGTGGGGAAAGGATACTCTTTTCAATAATGGTGCAGGGATAATTGGCAAACCACATGGAGAAAAATAAAACAGGGTCCTCATCTTTCATCTTATACAAAAATCAGAAAGTGGGGGCAGGGAAAAAAATCAACTCAAGATGAATGAAGGACTTAAACCTAAGATGTGAAAGTATAAATTTCTAGAAGATAACACTGGAAAACCCCTTCTAGACATTGGCTTAGGCAAGGATTTCATGACCAAGAATCCAAAAGCAAATGCAAGAAAAGTGAAGATAAATAACTGGGACTAATTAAACCGAAGAACTTTTACACAGCAAACAGAATAGTCAGCAGAGTAAACAGAGAACTCACAGAGTAGAAGAAAATCTTCACAATCTATACATCTGACAAAGGACTAATATCCAAAACCTAGAACAAACTCAAACAAATTAGCAAGGATGAAACAAATAATATCATCAAAGAGTAGCTAAGGACATGAATAGACAATACTCAAGATCTACAAACGGCCAACAAACATGAAAAAATGCTCAACATCACCAATGATCAGGGAAATGCAATCAAAACCCCAGTGAAATACCACCTTACTCCTGCAAGAATGGCAATAATCAAAACATCAAAAAATAACAGATGCTGGAGTGGATGCAGTGAAAAGGGAGCACTTCTACACTTCTGGTGGGAATGTAAACTAGTACAATCACTATGGAAAGCAATGTGGAGATTCCTTAAAGAGTTAAAAGTAGAACTAACATTTGATCCAACAATCCTACTACTGGGTATCTACCCAGAGAAAAAGAAGTCATTTTATGAAAAGGATACTTGCTCATGTATATTTATAGCAGAACAATTTGCAATTGCAAAAATGTGAAACCAACCCAAATGCCCATCAATCGAGTGGATAAAGTGAATGTAGTACCATGGAATACTATTCAGCCATAAAAAGGAATGAAATGATGGCATTCACAGCAACCTGGATGGAATTGGAGACTATTATTTTAAGTAATGTAACTCAGGAATGGATACCAAACATCACATGTTCTCACACATATGTGGGAGCTAACCTGTGAAGACGCAAAGGCATAACAATGATCCATTGAAGTTTGGGGACTCAGGGTAAAGGGTAGGGGACAGTGAGGAAAAAGAGATTACACATTAGGTACAGTGTATACTGCCCAGGTGATGAGTGCACCAAAATCTCAGAAATCACCACTAAGGAACTTCTTCATGTAACCAAACAGCAACAGTTCCCCAAAAACCTATTGAAATAATAATTTTTTTAAAAAAATTTAATTTAGAAATTAAAAATAAATAAAAGTTGGACATAGGATGGTTTAATTTGTTTTGTTGTGTTATTTAAAATATTTTAGCTACAGAAAAAATATGGTTTGGATTTTGACTTATGTATTCCAATTACAAGCACAGATGAAAAAGTATTGCATTTCTTAGACAAAGCAATTGCTTTTTATATGGTAAAGTGACCCAAATCATGACAATCAGAATTTGAACTTTTTTTTCTATAGCTAAAAAAGAAATACTTCTTTTTCCTTTCAGTCTATATGCTAGGAAACCTGATCTAATATGTAAGGACTTAGACGTAGTCATGACTAAAACTGGATTTACAACACTTCTTTTTTTAATTAACTCAATACACTCTTCTTTTTCCATCAATCATTTGACTTAAATGCTGATCATTTATACCAAATAAAGATATATATCAAATAAATACAGTATATTTTAAATAGCCAAAAAACAGATTTCCTTGATGATAAGAATGAGGTGCACAAGACTAAGATGGCATTCTAAGTTAAATGTATATAAATAACGTTTTTTTAAAAAAAAAATCATACTTTGTTCCACTTTACTGATATGAAGAATGTAGTAAGAAAATTCTTGACAGCTTACTCTCACTCATATTTACTTACTACTTGTCAAACTAAAACCTGAATCACAGAGTTCACTCTTCTGTGCAAAATGACATCCAATAAAAATTTTCCTACATTTATTAAATAGCAACTGCTTAGAAATAAAATAAATACACTGCCACTAGGATGAGAGTAAAGAATAATCTACTTTAGCAAAGTTATATTCACTTTCCTATATAGTGTGACCTCATACTAACATGCTTTGAGATAAAATGAATATGGAAATATGTGATGAGCTCCTGTCCTCTACAGAGGATTCACCCCAGTCATCTCATTAGCCTTTAATAATGTGAACTCACATTTTATGAAATTGATTTCTGAACTCCTATACTGTTGTGGTGGAGTTTACTAGGTTTTAATGCCCCTAATAATTACCTAAAATCAGGAAGATGAATTGAATTAAAAAAAGTATATTTGTTTTGGTAATAATAATTATACTGTACAAAGTTTAAAGAGCACACATTGTGCTACACTACATTCTTTCGGTCATCCAAAGTGACAGCCAAGGAGTACTGACATGCCACAGGACTCTCACTGAAGCTGTCTCTCTGCTCCCGGCTTTGTAAGATAAAGCTCTTTTAAAACTAGAACAAAACTATAAGCTCCAAAGTACCATATTACAAGATGATACTTTTATCTGTTATTGTAACTACAGAGGTCATTTAACACCCACTATAATTTGGAATCTACTATGTGCACGACGATAGTGATAGTGTTACCAGCAAAGCTGGTTCTCCCAAAGATGGGGTCTTTCCCTGCCAACACATGAAATGGAAAGTGAGTGTCAAACAGTGCAAGCTTTATTTGATTGCCATGGAATTGAAAACAGGAGAATGGCTCACAAATCAACTTCTCAACAAATGAAAAATGAGAGGATTAAAATACAGAGTGTCAGTAAAGAAAAGGTTGTACATTAAAAGCAAGGGGAAGAATATTCATGTCTTTTCTGGAAATGGGCAATGAACTTCTTCAGAATCAGAGTATGGCCTTTTTGTCTTTTTATGGCTCCTTCCAGTCATTATTATGCCAATTGTTAACTGTCCTGGCATCGGTAGGAATGTTATTTAGCATGGAGATGAGATTATAATGAAGACTGAAGTCCGTTTGAAGTCATTTGGTTGGCTATCTTCATTCTAACTAGTCTCAGTTGGCCTGGTTATGAAGGGAACTTTTTATCATAGAACTCCTCTTTCTCTTGTTGTTTTTGTTGAGATGGAGTTCTGCTCTCGTTGCCCAGGCTAGAGTGCAATGATGTGATCTTGGCTCATCGCAACCTCTACCTCCCAGGTTCAAGCAATTCTCTTGCCTCAGCCTCTCAAGTAGCTGGGATTACAGGCATCAGCCACCATGCCCAGCTAATTTTGTATTTTTAGTGGAGACGGGGTTTTTCCATGTTGGTCAGGCTGGTCTTAAACTCCTGACCTCAGGTGATCGGCTCTCCTCAGCCTCCCAAAGTGCTGAGATTACAGGCATGAGCCATTGTGCCTGGAAGTCCTGTTTCTTAATGATAAGCAGAGTTAGGATAGGGTAGAAACTCAGGTATGTCACATAGGCATTACATCTAGTAACAACAAAAGAAAAGAAAAGAAACTGTCTCTATCTGTAACTGTCTTACAACTTACGGGAAGACAAGCTAGTAAACAATTACAAGACAAAATGTGGAATGCTATAATGAAGATAAGCAGTGAAACAGCTGCATTCTAATTACATACACTACTGTACTGGTCAACTGACTCTCTGGGGGAATTTTTTAAAAATCTGATTTGTGTAGTAGTGTTTATTAATTTCCACACTGTAAATATTTCCGCGACGTCTGATTTCAAACCACCAGTAATTTGACATCCGTTTACAAGGTTCTTGTATATTTTACTTTGTGAATCAACGCAAATGTGCTCCGACCCACAATTGAGGGAAATAACACAGTAATGGTGGCCAAGTAAGCTTTCCAGAAGAGTGGTATCTAACTGAGATAAATAAAGAATAGTAGATAATGGATCAAAGAGAGGTAGAGAAAGCTTTGCAGGCAGATGTATCAGCACAGACAAATATTTAAAGGTGAGAGAAACCATATTTGGGGAAACTGCAAGGAATTCATTTTGACTTGCTAATAGTTATATATATGTATATAAAGTAGATAAAAATAAAGCTGAAGAAGTAAATATGTTTTAGGTGGAAAATGCCCTTTCTAGCCACAGTGAGCCACTTGAACACTTCCCTTGAAAGGCAATGGAAGATCATCTCAAAATTTGGGGGCTATAGCATGGATACAATCAGATGTGTACTTTAGGAAGATCACTTTGGTTGTCTTATGAAATATCCTAAGAATATCCTTCTTAGGAGGTTGGAGAAGGTATGTCTAAGAGCAGATAATCCAGCTTTTAGAATATTATTAATTCAGGAAGTATTGTCACCACCTGGTCCTAAAGCTATGGCAGTGGGCATACATAGACCTTGAGTCTGGAGATTTAAGGACACATGAAGGGTGACAGTTTGGCAAGGAGTAGGGCGTGGTGAGGACATAGAAGTGTGAAGAATGACTCTGAAGTTTCTTCTAAGTAAACTGAGAGGATGCTGTTGCTGCTTATTAAAAAATGGAAATAGAGGCCAGGTGTGGTGGCTCATGCCTGTAATCCCAGCATTTTGGGAGACCAAAGCAGGTGGATCGCAAGGTCAGGAATTCGAGACCAGCCTGGCTGAAATGGTAAACCTCCATCTCTAGTAAATACACAAAAGTTAGGCTGGGCACAGTGGCTCACGTCTGTAATCCTAACACTTTGAGAGGCTGAGGCAGTAGGATCACCTGAGGTCAGGAATTCAAGGTCAGCCTGGCCAACATGGTAAAACCCTGTCTCTATTAAAATACAAAAATTAGCCAGGCATGATGGCAGGTACCTGTAATCCTAGCTACTCAGAAGGCTGAGACGGGAGAATCACCTGAACCTGGGAGACAGTGGTTGCGGTGAGCTGAGATTGCACCACGGCACTCCAGCCTGGGTGGCTGACAGACATTCTGTCCCACCAAGCAAACAAACAAAAAATTAGCTTGGCATGCTGCCACATGCCTTTAATCCCATCTACTTGGGAGGCTGAGACAGAAGAATTGCTTGAACCCAGGAGGTGGAGTTTGCAGTGAGCAGAGATTGTGCCATTGTACTCCAGCCTGGGCAACAGAGCAAGACTTCATCTCCAAAAAAAAAAAAAAGAAGAAAAGAAAAGAAAGAGAACGCTGTTTCCTAAAGAAAGGAAATCTCAATTTTCACATATTGTGTTAGAAGTATCTATCAAACATACACATGTAGATGTTTATATGCAGGTGTAAAGGTCAAGATCTGACCAAAATAAAGCTATAATTTGATTAATTTCTTAATAATCAGGATAAAATTGTAATTGAGATATATTTCCTAATCGCAGGGTTCTGTGGCCTCATGAAATATACAAGCAAATAACTCAATAATTCATTTAAGCACAGTGTGAAAAGTATTTCATTCTGTGAAACACACAAGATGCTTTTGCAGCATGTAATTTAGATTTAATGGAGTGAAGTGTTTTGTAAAGTTAAGTGGAAGTTAAATGGTAGAAAAGGAAGTAAAGAATATTCTTGAGAGAGAGAATAAAATGCATAAAGATATAATAGCATAAAACAACATATGTTTGAAATGGAGGCTGAAAGAAAAATAAGTGGAAGGGATGAAGTTGGAGATAATGGTAAGAACTTCATTGTGAATGGGTTTTTATGCTAAGGTGAGGAACTTCCACCAATACTCTTGAAACAATAATAGACATAGACACATTTAAGGTCATGGCCAAATAGGCATTTTAGAAAGATAACATGAGCAGCAATACAAGTTACAAGTGGGATTTGAGGAACTAGGAATAGAATGTTAGTCATTTTTTTTATGTTTTATCATAATTACGGGAAAAAATCCAGTTCATAAATTATGAATCCATCCTGTCCAATTAGAAATCCTAGAAGATCTACAGGGAGAAAGAAATTAGAATAAACATACTATCGACCATCTAGGATTCAAATGGTTCTATAAAAGAATTGCAATACTAACAATAGGAGATCCCTGAGAAGTCTAGACTGGAGGAGTGTTCTATATTTCTTGGAAGAAATAAGAGATGAGAGTGTATTAGCCTGTTCTCACACTGCTATAAAGAATTACCTGAGATTGGGTGATTTGTGAAGAAAAAAGGTTTAATTGACTTTCAGTTCTACAGGATTAACAGGAAGCATGACTGGGAGACCTTGAAAACTTACAATCACGATGGAAGGTGAAGGGGAAGCAAGCACCTCTTATCATGGTGGAGCACGAGAGAGAGACAGAGAGAGAGCAAAGGGGGAAGTGCCACACATTTTCAAACAAGGAGATCTCCTGATAACTCACTCACTATCACAAGAAAAGCTAGGGAGAAATCCATCCACATGACCTAGTCACCTCCCATCAGATCCCTCCCCAGACATTGAGAATTACAATTAGATATGAGATTTCTTTGCAGACAGAGTGAAACCAAAAGTTTAAAAGTTAAAACACTTTAAGATTCAGAGATGCATATGCAAGTTTGTTATGTAAGTACTCATGTTACCGGAATTTGTGGTACAGATTATTTCATCACCCAGGTAAGCCTAGAACTCAATAGTTTTTGTTGTTGCTTTTTTCTGAAATTCTCCCTTCTGCCAGCCTTCACCATCAAGTAGGCCCCCATATCTGTTGTTCCCTACTTTGTGTCCATGCGTTCTTATCACTTAGTTTCCACTTGTGAGTACAGCTGGTATATTTTGCTTCTGTGTAAGTTTGCTAAGGATAATGACTTCTAGCTCCATCTATACTCTTGCAAAGAATATGATCTTGTTCTTTTTTATGGCTTCACAATATTCCATGGTGTATATGTACCACATTTTCCTTATCAAATCTGCCATTGATAGGCTTTTGGGTTTATTTCACATCTTTGATATTGTGAATAGTCCTTCAATGAACATACACATGCATGTATCTTTATTGTAGAACAATTTATTTTTTTATTGTAGAACAATTTTAATTTATATTTATTGTTATACAATTTATTGTAGAACAGTTCAATCCCAGTAATGGGATTGCTGGGTCAAATGGTAGTTCTATCTTTAGGTCTTTGAGAAATTGCTAAACAGCTTTCCACAATGATTAAATTAATTTACACTCCATCAACAGCATATAAACATTATCTTTCTCCACAACCTTGCCAGCATCTGTTATTCACTAAATGTTTAATAATAGCCTTTCTGACTGATGTGAGATGGTATCTCATTGTGGTTTTGATTTGCATTTCTCTAATGATCAGTGATGTTGAGCATTTTTTCATATGCTTCTTGGCCGCATATATGTCTTCTTTTGAGAAGTGTCTGTTCATGTCCTTTGCCCAGTTTTTAATGGAGTTGCTTTTTTTTTTGTTTTTTGTTTTTTTGTAAATTTAAGTTTCTCATAGATGTTGGATATTAGACCTTTGTCAGATGCATAGTTTTCAAACATTTTCTCCCATTCTGTAGATTGTCTATTTACTCTGTCAATGGTTTCTTTTGCTGCCCACAAACTCTCGTTTAATTAGATACAATTTGGCATTTTTTGCTTTTGTTGTGACTGCTTGTGCCCTCTTCATCATAAAATTTTTGGCCATTCCTAAGTCCAGAAGGGTTGCAAAGATCCATGGGAGAAGCCTGGGTCCCTAGGGTTACTCACTCACTCACCAATTCCCTGGATGAAGAAGGCTCCTTGGCTCCATGTTATTCCTGGGTGGGCAGTCATCCTGCCTTGCTTTTCTCTGTTCTCTGTGAGTTGAGTTGTTTTCCTGATGAATCCCAATACGTGTACCTGGATGTTTTAGTTGAAGGTACTATATTTATTTGTCCCTTCTATTTCTCTCCATGAAAGTGGTACACACTAGCTGCTTCTAGTTGGCCATCTTGGTCAGCCTGAAAATTCTATTTCATACTGATATGATTAAGGTCTTAAAAAAGCTTCAAGAGATTCCCTGGAATGTCTTCAATAGCAGGTATTCATCAATTAACTGTTTAATACTTGCAACTAACTTTATTGTTACTCTCTTAACAAATAAGGAAATTGATAGTTAGTAGTGGCTGACTATCCTAGCTACATCTGTAATGTGCTCTTTTATCAATAAATTTACTTCCGCAATTCTATGAGATAATGTATACTTAATGCCTAGTTCATAGTAGGTACCTGATAAATGTCACGCATGAGAACAGAGAATAGTATCAGATAGTCATAGTGTAAAATTTTAGTGGAGCAAGCAATGTTGCTCCAGTCTAGCAGGGAAGAGGACTCTACTATTTAGATTGAAACTCAAAGATAGTGTTTAAGGTATTCTTGAGTGATTGATTAAAAAAAAAGTTGGATCAAGTTTAGGGTTACAGAGGGAGATAAAAATACACATATGGTTTATAATAAAGACAGACAAAAGTAATGATTTCTTAGAGTCCCTATGTGTGAAGTTGTTTCACTATTTGCCCACCAAACTATTAGTTGAAAATAAACAGGTTGTGTTTTAGCATGATACTTATTCTTACTCCAGATGTCTTTTAAGTATTCCAACTCAGGTAGCATACTGTAATTCTTATTCCCAAGTAATATCAGTTCATCTTTTAGCCTTTATCCCTTTTCTGTAATAATTTCCTATATTTTTGCTTACAGTATACAATATGGTTTCTGTAACCCTTGTAAGGTATTGATAGTAGAGAATGCCTTGTGTATCTCCTCTGAATAAACATAATAATAGTAGTAACATTTATTTTATAGAAATTACTTTTACTCATGCCTGTAATCCCAACAATTTGGGAAGCCGAGGTGGGCAGACCACGAGGTCAGGAAATCAAGACCATCCTGACTAACATAGTGAAACCCTGTCTTTAAATACAAAAAATTACCCAGGCATGCTGGTGTGTGCTTGTAGTCCCAGACACTCAGGAGGCTGAGACAGAAGAATCGCTTGAACCCGGGAGGTGGCAGTTGTGATCAGGGTCAGTCAAGATGGTACCACTGCACTCTATCCTGGAGACAACAGAATGAGACTCTGTCTCCAATAAAAAAGAAAAAAAGAAAGAAAAAGAAAGGAAATTGCTTTGAAAAAATCTTTTGAAAAGCCAATTTTTATTTGCAAAAAATAATACATCAAATATATTGAAGAGTGGTAACAATATGACATTCATATTATGATGCTAAAGAAGATGCCTATAAAAATAGAAATGATGCTGTGTCTATATAAGGATTTACTTAAACATATAAGAGCTAGAGAAAAAAGTAAAAAAATTTTAGTAGACATCCTAGCTATTGAATTTCAACAATAGGTTACAAGGATTTAGCATCATGTAATGTGCAGTGTTTAAAGAATAAAAGGAGCCAAGCCACACTAGCTCAGTCTTCTCATTATACAAATTGAAATTAAAATACCCAAAGAGATTACTTGACATCCCTATAATTATTCATATAGTTACTCTCAAAGTCTAGAAAAGTATTCAGATCTCTTCTAACTTCAAAACATTGTTTACAAGTGAATACTCACACATATTACAATGTGTCATTTTTGTCATGAGACTTAAATGTTATTTTAGAGAAAACAATGTGCACAAAATATGCATAAACAAAGTAAGTATTAACATATAAGTTTAAGGAAGGTCTTTGATTACAATGACTGGAATTTAGTCTTCAACTACAGTGGCCAGTGAGAATCAAGTTCTTACTTTGCTGTTTATGAGAGTGAGGGCCTTCAGTACTGGTCTTAAAACTCAGAATTGAATTATCTCATTTGTAAAATAGAAAAAGTAATTGCTTATTTTTATTTGTTGCACAAAAGAAACAAAATACCTCTTGAGAGTGTACTTTAATGTAATATCAGTATTTTACATGTGATGTTGCTTTTTACCTTCTCCTTTTACTTGTCCAGTTGTTAATCAATAAATCAAATATTTGAAAATGATTAGCTTTAGGTGCTTTGCCTTTCTAAGATGTATAGGCCCCTCAAAAAGATGGAGACAGATTTTTTACTTAGGTCAGAAGGAGGTAGAAACAAAGCACCCCTTTGTGAAAAATGTGGTGTGGCATATGGCGAGTGGAGCACCCCACGGAGATGAGGTCTTTGGGGATGGAAGCATTACACTATAGCTTCTGTCTGGTTCAGTGGTTAAAACGAAGCTGTTCAGTTGAGATACCAACTTGAGATTTTTAATTAAAAACCTAGACTGTTGCCTGAGATAGTGTTACAAAACTAAGGGAAGTTAAAAATAAATCCCTGTTGGGTGAACATAACAAAACAAGCAACAAATCCAAGCTCCTCAAGGAAGAATTTAGATTTGACCTGTAAATCTCACTAGGACTGCCTTGTACATATTCATCCCACACATTTGAGTGAGTTTGTAAAGCTCTGGCAAGGAGGACGAGTCAGTTTTCATTTCTCTCTCTAGCTCTATGGCAGTACATTTCCAGAAAAAAAAAAGTCCAAATCTGTCCGATGATGCAGTTTATTTCTGTGTTTCTTTGTGTATGTTTATTTGTGGAGGTACACATTTTCTCCTAATATATTATTACCCATCAAATTCCAGATTATTTTTTCAATCCCCCTTTGCTAGGTTTGATATTTTACATCAATTGCTTATCTTAATTAGCAGCCTGGATTGTTTTTTCATATATATGCAGACTGTTATATATTTTCATAAATATCCAGATTTAACTTTACTGTGAGATGTTGAAAGATAAGTGAGAAATAACATGTGTTAATGTGTGCACTCAGGTATTGTGCTAGAATCTTTCATAAGCATTAGTTTATGTAATCCTCCCAGCAGTTCAATGAGAGAATTATTCTTCTTCTTATTTTGTAGGTAAGAAAGCTGAATGAGTCTCAGCTCATTGTATTTTATGTATCCTGAGCTTATAGAGTAAATGTATGACAGATTTGAGATGATAACTCAGGTGTATCTGGCTTCAAAGACTGTGTTCTTTTTGCATTTATGGTATTATAATAAAGTCCCGTATCTAGATAGTGTTCAAGAGCCTGTTTTCAGCCACACAGTCTAAAATATGGAAAAAGCCATATCAGAAGAAACCAGTGAGGGCTTTGCTTTCCACAGTATCCTTTCATCTCCATATAATTGTGTTCATTTTATAAGACTACTGTATTAAATTACTATAAACTTAATGATTTAAAACAACAGCATCTTACTGTCTTACAGTCCTGGAAGCCAGAAGTCTGGAATAGGTCTTACTGGGTTAGAATTACTATGTTAGAAGGGCTGCACAATCTGCTTTCCCTGTCTTTTCTAGCTTCTAAAGGCTGCACACATTCCTGGACTAGTAGCCCTCTTCCTCCATCTTCAAAGCCAGCAATAGCAAGTTAAGTCTTCCACACATTGCATCAGCCAGCAATAGCCAGTTAAGTCTTCTTCACATTGCAACAGTCTAACTTCCTTTTCTATAGTCAAATCTCTCTTGCCTCTTTTTTCTGCCTCCTTATTCCACATTTTAGGACATGCGATTATGTTAGAACCAATGAGATAATTCAAAATTATGTTCTGATTTCAAAATCCTCCAGTTAATCACATCTGCAAAGTCTTTTTGCCATATAAGGTAACATACTCACAGTTCTGAGAATTAGGATGAACATCTTCTGAGGAGAGGCCATTATTCTATCTATCACAAGATCTTTTTAAATCATTAATTTTTTCAAAATATTCTCACACTCTGAAACTATCATTAACTGGAGAATATGGTCCAGATAGTACAAATAGGCATGGCTCCTCTTATGCCTACCATTTTCATTTCATTTACCACAATGTTTCTACTTCACCCAAAATGTCTATATTTTATCATATTATCTTTATGTGACCTTTCACATATTTTTGACTTGAGATGCTAGTTTTCTTAACGGCTTTTTGTTTCTTCTCTTCATGGACAGTGCCCACTTATCATTCAATTCAGTTCAGATGTTTCTTTTCTGCAAAGTTTTTCTAGACTCACCCAGATACA
The DNA here is from genome assembly GCA_963574635.1 of Cheracebus regulus. NCBI lineage: Eukaryota > Metazoa > Chordata > Mammalia > Primates > Pitheciidae > Cheracebus > Cheracebus regulus. The sequence continues at coordinate 9,433 of CAUYQU010102202.1, read as the reverse complement.
GTCAGTTCTTTCCTCTGTAGACCCACAACACTTAGGGTTGTTTTTTGTTTAAGTACTTCCCATACTAGGTGATATTTATCATTTAAATAGCTCTCCTTCCTATATTTACTGCAAACTTCCAGAAATCACATGTAGTCTTATTCATTTTTTTATTTTCAGTGCCAAGTACAAAAGCTAATACTTAAAAATTTGCTTTAGAGGAACAGGAAAATGAGCTAGTTATAAGCTTTATTGGAAGAAATTCCTCCAGACAGCAGGTTGATACAACCCACATGACATTCTTCTTGATCTTACATAAGTCTTTTGTTGAAGCCAATGCTCTGTACCATTTCATGCTTCCTTTGTCTGAGCTGTTTTATATTTTCCTTGATCCTGGACTTGTTAGGGCCATGGCAAACACGTGGCATGTATAAAATGTCCAGATACTTAGAACAGTTAAAATATTACATTTTTTGTCATTATTAAACTGTTTTACCTTATTGAAGGCATTTCTCTGAGGACAAAATATATTTAACACTTTACATTTGTTTATTGACATTGGTATATGCTTTTTTGGGAAGTGTATGCTTAAATCTCTTGCCCATTTTTAAATTGGATTTGTGATTTATTTATCTATTTATTTTTTATTGCTAGGAATTCCTTCTATTATCTGAACATGTCTTTTGCCAGATCATGTATTTTGGATACTTCTTCCAAGTTTATACCTTGCCCATTCAAAATATGTGTACAGACACATACACACAAAGAAATACATATTAAATTAAATAAAATTAAAATTATGGGCTAAATAATTATGTGATTCAATAATATTTTACCTTATGTAAAAGGAGAAATAGATGGGATAGGTGAGGGAATAAAATATTTTCAAAGAAATTAGATTTCACTCTAGATGCAAATAAAAGAGTTAAAATCTGATGGTCATGATTAGATTTATGTCATTACATAATCATTTTGATTACTCCTTAGTAATTGTTTACAGTGAAGAAAGGTGAAAACAGAGACTGCTCTGGAGGCAATGCAGTTTTCCAGGCAAAATATCCCTCAATTGCTTATGCTAGATTAGTAGAGCTGAACGTGGTAGCAAGAGGGACCTATTTTGCAGAAATAACTGACATGACTTTGTACTACATTGCACATAGGACAGATTGAATCATTTCCCAAACCAGGTACCACATTTACTTTGCCGAATTTTCACTTGTGGTAAACTACTGCCATGTGGACCCTGTGTATACAGCACCTTATATTCAGTGGTAGATCAACAGTCTTACTCAGTTGAAGCTTTTCTCTTCTGATATGCCTGGCCTAAAAAGAATAGCCAGAAGAACTAGAGTACGCTTTTTAGAAGATCTGGGCACTTGTCTTCCTACTATGTTCTGAAGCCAAGAGCACTCAGGAAGCACATGGCTAACTCATTCCAACATGTTTGTTCTCTGAAATATTTTAATCCCTTTCTCTGTATCAGGTAAGGATGATCTGATCAATTAATAAAACTGGGAACAATCAAGTATGGTGTTCATGTTTGCATTAGCAAACTTTTTAAAGAGTTACAGACACAGATAGTTGTTCAATGTAAGACATTAAATGCAGTCATTATCTTATGTTCCATCCTCTTGGTTAAGAAACTTCAAAATCTCTAAGCACTAATTCTAACTTCCCAGCCACTCTGCTACCAATTTTATGATATTCCTTGGTAAGTTACAGATGTAAACACTATGATCATTATTCTGATACTGCTTATTATATTTCCAGATAAACTGATTTTGAAAATAATCTCTTAGCAAATGACAATGAAGGGTGAAGCATCAGTTGATTTGATAGTTCCTTCAATAAGAGTGGCCCAAGATAAAGTACTTAAAATAGATATGTAAGGAGGTAGATAGCAGGACTATTGATGCAGTCTTTGAGTGCATCTCAGAAGTTCTTAATCTAATCCTCAAAAGTCTAATTCCATTTAACCAATAACACAATATATGTATTATCACTATGGATAGTTCATTAATTAAGTTAAAGCAATCAGATAAATTAAATGAATAAATTTCTGTATTTAGTTTTCACAGATCATAGCCTAACTGCTAGAAAAAGCAATAGAACATGGGTTTAGCAGTCATTTTAGACAATGCAATCAGGATTGACCATCCAGTCCTGCAAGAAAGGCATTTATTTCTCTCTCCAAGGGATCGACTCTCTTAGAGCATTGTCCCTTGGTGATAACTATAATGAACAGTTTCTAGATTGCTAGCTTTCTTCTACTTACATGGAAGATAGTCTTGTGGCCTTTCACATAATCATCACCAATTCTAAATAGCCCACATTTCCCTGAAGGTCTGTTTCTACAATATACTCTTCCATACATATTTATATGTCAGTTAATATTCACTTAGCGCACCTGAAGTTTTTTCTAGCTTAAGACAAAATAAAAGGAGGGGGTGAAACATGCATATTGATAGGGAAGAATAATTGTGATTTATTATAAGATCAGAGACAAAGCATCAGGATGGGAAGGGACTAGGCCAATTTTGGGAGCCTCAGAAGCAGAACCTAATACTTCTCCCTGGAGAGTCTTCATATAAAGTGACTCACACAGAGAGCCTCCCAAGCGTTGTACTCTCTATTCTCAGTTCCAGTTTCTTAGACAGAGAATATGCCTGGCCAAGATCCAAACCAGATACATTAGCTATATGTAGAACAAAATCAGACAGCACTGAAGTAGCCACTGAAAGTTCTGTTCTGTGTCTTCAAAGTCAATCCCACAAAAGAGAACAGCTGTGGCGTACAGCTGTTTAAAGAGGTATCTCACATGTAAGTAGTGTTCTAGGAGCTTCACATACATTATATCATTCAGTCTTCACTTCCAAATTATTTCACAATTGAGGAAACTGGACTACAAAAGATTCAACGACCCACCCAGAAAAAATGACAAAGCCACTACTTAAACCCCACTCTCTTAGAATCCAAGAACAGTAAAAACAGATTTTTAAAAACATTGTAAGTGCACAGAAGTATTTTCAAAGATCTGTGAAATAATATGGGTAATCAGGCTGCCTGTATTACTGTACCTTGAACTGTGTAAGAAAAAACTTAGTGCCAGATATTTTGAAATGAAAAACAGATAATTTTTATAGGAAATTAAAAATAAAAGGAAAGAAGGGGCTGTCATATCAAACAGTGTGTCCAAATTTCATTAAATGAGTTTTAAAAATTCCATTGTACTTTAGTATAAAAGACAAACATTTAAAAAAGAATTAAATCATCAAAATTAAAATGATTTATTCTTGGCAATCATAAAGAACCTAATGTCTGTTAAAATAAAATTATTATAAACTGTGTATCTGTGGCTGTCTTAGGCACAGAAGTCCCTGTGTTAGAATTGTTATTAAAAATGTGTTTTACTGATTCTAAAGATGATTTACTCTTTGTATTGTTTATGGGCATTTTTTTCCTCTGCATTCTTGTAATTACTTCATATTTGTGAAAGGAAAAAAAAGAGAGATAGGCTGTTAAGGGTTAAAACATAGTAAGAAAAGAAACAGAGAGAGACAGGAGAGAGAAGAAACAAGGAAAAGAAAAGAAAAGAAAGGAAGGAAGAAAGAATTTTTCTTTATATTTTAATATTAGCTCTTTTGTTTTATTTTAGAATTCATCCCAGACACTTTTAAGAACTTAAATTTCGTTCCTCTTAGTAGTTCAGCCCAACTGCTCCCAGGAGAGTAACCTGAATTTCAGTTAACTTGAACTTCTCTCTCAAGTTGGGATTACACTAAACTTGTAAGATATCTCTGAGGTCCTATTGGAATTCCATTTCAATGGAGATTAGACTGGAGCCTGAAACCAGGAATGAGAAAGTGAAATACTAATTTATTTTTTCTTTCAAGGACTGTTACAGGGCACTTTTTCCTCCTGCTATGAAGTGATATTTCAGGAACTTCCGTGTTTATTGTATTTTGCTTGACGACACTTTGGGAGCAAACTATTTATTTGATTCACTGTTTTCATTAGTGCCCCAATAATTAAAAACTGATGTTTGTTTTTTCCATGAGTTTATTTTTCTCTTCCCCTACTTTTTTATTTGTTATTTTTTCTTTGTTCACGAATTGTTTGGTCATTACTAGTGATTTGTACAAATCTGGGCAAGAAACCAAATGAGAGTATGAGAAGTATGACAGAATGACTAGTAACTAAATGGTTTTCTTGATGATTGGCTCCTTCAGAGAAATTTCTTTTGCTAGCTATCCACCCTCACACCCCCTTTGAAGTTTGGTATTAAATCAAATTTCAAATAAATGGAGAAATGATTAAGATAGCATTATTCTACAACTGTAATTATATTTAGCTGTTTTATGTCAATGCAGAATTTTTAAATGAAGATGCTTCTGGTTACTGTGATATATGGACCTCTATGAAAGACTTGGTACTATTTTGCTAAGTATTTCGTCTGAATTAAAAGAAAAAATGTATGCTCCTCTTTTGTTTTTTCCCTAGTTCTCTATCCCAGCCCTTTAATATAAAAATTAGTTTTAAAAGCTTCTGGACCTATCTATTAAAGTTCCTCCTGGCACTTGGAGATGTTTTCTCCATCATTCTATTCTCTACTTTTGTGAATTCAACTTCCTGAACTTCCACATATAAATACACTAGTCAGGCATTTGTCTTTCTGTGTCTGGCTTATTTCACTTAATTAAGTTCACTCATGTTGTGGTACATTACAGAATTTTCTTTTTTATTGCTGAATAGTATTCCATTGTGTATATATACCATATTTTCTTTATCCATTTATTGTTTATGGACACTTAGAGGTGATAAGTTCAAGAAATACATTCTACAACCTCATGACTATGGTTAATATATTGTAATCTTGAAAAAGGCTAAGGCAGTAGAGTTTAAATGTTTTCACCACAAAAATTACAACTATGTGAAGAAATAGATATGTTAATTAGCCCAATTTAGCCATTGCACAACTTTATATATATTTCAAAAAATGTTGTATGTGATGAATATATACAGTTTTATGTGTCAATCAAAAATAAAGTAAAACATTCAAAAAGGTCATTTGCTACTTCCAAAAACTTGGAAGAACTGCTTGTTTATATAAGAATGTTCATATATACTTTTACTTTTATGTGCATTTTCCTATAAAAACAAGCCTTAGTTGTCTACCTCTGGCACAATTTCACAACCACGTTCTGCTCAAACTATTAGAGAGTCATTGCTTTATTTTCTATGAATTCGTATCTAAGCTAATGTTTGCACATATAATTTTCTATATTCAGATCTGCTAGAATTACCTAATTTAGCTGAGCACTGTATTACTTTTCTCTGTATTACTTATTATATATCATGCTTCCACATCCTGTCCTATACTTGGAAATAATAGTCTTTTAATTGTTGTCTCTTTTCATGGATATTTAGCGTAATATCTGTGAGATTTTAATGTGAATCATCCCAGTGAATAATGTTGGTCATCATGTTCACATACTTACTGTTTGTATATGATCCTTTGTATAGTCTGTTTAATTTTAGTCAATTTTATAATATGCCATTTTCTTACAAGTAAGTTGAAAAATGTCATATATATTCTAGTTAGAAATTCCTTATTAGATATATGCATTGTAAATATTCCCTCTTCCACCTTGCCTAGGTGGATGGTTGGTGTATTAGTCTGTTCTCAAGCTGCTAATAAAGGCATATACAAGACTGGGTAAATTACAAAGGAAAAAGGTTTAATTTACTACAGTTTAGCATGGCTGAAGAGGCCTGACAATCATGACAGGAGGCAAAGGAGTAGCAAAGTGATGTCTTACATGATGGCAGGCAGAGAACTTGTATAGGGGAACTCCCCTATATAAAACCATGAGGGGGGATGGATCCAAGATGGCCGATTAGGAGCAGCTCAGGATTGCAGCTCCCAGCAAAAGCGCAGAGGGTGAGTGGATGCCGCATTTCCAGATGGATTTTTATTGCCCACAGACCAGGAGATTCCCAGGCGGAGGAGCCCCATGGGTCACCAGCGCAGCTGTTTTGGCCTTTGTGGCTGTTTTGGCTGGTGCCCCGGTGTGGCTGTTTTGGCCTGCGTGGCTGTTTTGGCCAGCACCCCAGTGTGGCTGTTTCAGCCTGCGTGGCTGTCTTGGCCAGTGCCCTGGCACAGCGGTTCTCCATGGGCACCATTTTAGCTGATGATTGGAGCTATGGGAAGTCAGAGTCGCCCATTCAACTGATAGAAAAGGGGACTGAAACAGGGAGGAAGGCCAGGAGAGTCCCGGGCAAAAAAGCACCACGAATCTCAGCGTGGATGTTTTAGCCGCACGGGAAATCGCACAGATCCTGACGCCTTTTCAACAGGTGACTGGAACACCTGGGAGACAGTTGACCATTTGCTCTGAGGTAGGGAGCCAGGTGACCAGGCTCGGCTGGTCCCACCCGCACAAAGAAACAGCAATCTGAAAAGCTCTGGATTGAGAGTTTCACAGCAAGCACAACTGAACCCGGGATGGTCCAGCTCTGTGGGGGAGGGGCATCCACCATTACCGAGGCAGTCCACCACTATGGAGGTAGTCCGCCATTGCTGAGGCAGCCCGCCATTGCCTAGGCAGCCCACCATTACAGAGAGAGTCCGACATTATAGAGGCGGGCTGCCATTGTCGAGGCAGTTCTAACTCTATCTGTATAAACAGGACTGCAGGGGAGTTCACATGGCAGCTGGGTGGAGCCCACAGCTGCTCAGCAAAGCCTCTGTTGGCAGACAGTGACTAGGCTGCTTCCTAGCAGGGCAGGGCAGTCCTGTAAAAAGGCAGCAGGACAACAGAAACTCATAAACAAAGCCCTAAATCCCTGGGACAGAGCACCTGGGGAAAAAATGGGGGGTTTATGAGTTCTGCTGCAGCAGACTTAAACGTACCTGCCCATCAGCTCTGAATGAACAATGGAGCTCTCAGCTCAGCACTTGAGCTCCTATAAAGGACAGACTGTCTCCTCAAGCAGCTCCCTGATCCCCATATACCCAAAGAGTCACCTCAAAAAGGAAAGCTCAGACTGACATCTGGCAGCTATCCTTCTGGGACAAAGATAGCAGAAGAAGAAACTGGCAGCAACCCTTACTGTTCTGCAGCAGCTTCTGGTGATCCCCAGGCAAGCAGGAACTGGAGTGGGCCTCACCAGTCCTACAGAAGAGGGGAAACTAAGAAACAGAAGGAAAACTAAGAAACAGAGAGAAATGACTTCATCTTCAACAAACTGGACGTCCACTCAGAGACCCAATCTGAAGGTCAACAACTACAAGGATGAAAGGTGGATAATTCCACAAAGATGGGAAGAAATCAGCGCAAAAAGGATGAACACACCTGAAACCAGAACATGTCTCCTCCTACAAGGGATCACAACTCCTGACAAGCAAGGGAACAAGGCTGGATGGAGAATGAGGGTGAAGAAATAACAGAATCAGGCTTCAGAAGGTGGGTAATCAGGAATTTCTCTGAGCTAAAAGAACTTGTTCTAACCCAGCGCAAAGAAACTAAGAACCTTGAAAAAAGATTTGACGAAATGCTAACAAGAATAAACAACTTAGAGAGGAATATAAGTGAATTGATGCAGCTGAAAAACACAACACGAGAACTCCGCAAAGCATGTACAAGTTTCAACAGCCAAATTGACCAAGCAGAAGAAAGGATATCAGAGATCGAAGATCAACTCAATGAAATAAAACGAGAAGGCAAGATTAGAGAAAAAAGGGTAACAAGGAATGAACAAAGTCTTCTAGAAATATGGGACTATGTGAAAAGACCTAATCTATGTTTGATAGGTGTACCTGAATGTGAAGGAGAGAATGAATCCAAGCGGGAAAATATTCTTCAGGATATTATTCAGGAAAACTTCCCCAACCTAGAAAGGCAGGCCAATATTCAAGTCCAGGAAATACAGAGAACACCACAAAGATATTCCTCAAGAAGAGCAACCCCAAGACACATAATTGTCAGATTCACCAAGGTTGATATCAAGGAGAAAATACTAAGGGCAGCCAGAAAGAAAGGTCGGGTTACCCACAAAGAGAACTCCATCAGAATCACAGCAGATCTCTCAGCAGAAACCCTACAAGCCAGAAGAGAGTGGGAGCCAATAATCAACATCCTTAAAGAAAAGAACTTTCAACCCAGAATTTCATATCCAGCCAATCTAAGCTTCATAAGTGAAGGAAAAATAAAATCCTTTGTGAACAAGCAAGTACTCAGAGATTTCATCACCATCAGGCCTGCTCTACAAGAGCTCCTGAAAGAGACACTGAACACAGAAAGAAACAACCAGTACCAGCCACTCCGAAAACATACTACATGGTAAAGAGCATCAACACAATGAAGAAACTGCATCATCTAACAGGCAAAAGAGCCAGCTAGGATCAAAATGGCAGGATCAAATTCACACATAACAATATTAACCCTAAATGTAAATGGGCTAAATGTCTTGATCAAAAGACACAGACTGGCAAATTGGATAAAAAGCCAAAATTCATCTTTGTGCTGTATCCAGGAAATGCATCTCATATGCAAGGATACACATAGGCTCAAAATAAAGGGATGGAGGAAGATTTAGCAAGCAAATGGAGAGCAAAAAAAAAAAAAAAGCAGGAGTTGCAATTCTCGTCTCTGATAAAATAGACTTCAAACCAACAAAGATCAAAAGAGACAAAGAAGGACATTGCATAATGGTAAAATGATCAATGCAACAAGAAGAGCTAAGGATCCTAAATATATACGCAACCAATACAGGAGGACCAAGATACATAAAGCAAGTTCTTAAAGACTTACAAAGAGACTTAGATTCCACTTAATAATAGTGAGAGACTTTAACACCTCACTGTCAATATTAGACAGATCAACGAGACAGAAAATTAACAAGGATATCCAGGACTTGAATTCAGACCTGGACCAAGCAAACCTAATAGACATTTACAGAACTCTCCACCCCAAATCCACAGAATATACATTCCTCACAGCACCATATCACACCTACGCTAACAGTGACCACATAATTGCAAGTAAATCACTCCTCAGCAAATGCAAAAGAATGGAAATCGTAACAAACAGTCTCTCAGACCGTAGTGCAATCAAGTTAGAACTCAGAATTCAGAAACTAACTCAGAACTGCACAGCATCACAGAAACTGAACAACTGGCTCTTGAATGTTGACTGGATAAACGATGAAACAAAGGCAGAAATAAAAATGTTCCTTGAAACCAATGAGAACGAAGACACAATGTACCAGAATCTCTGGGACACATTTAAATCAGTGTCTAGAGGAAAATATAGAGCAATAAATGCCCACATGAGAAGAAAGGAAAGATCTAAAATCGACACTCTATCATCAAAATTGAAAGAGCTAGAGGAACAAGATAAAAAAAAACTCAAAACCTAGCAGAAGACAAGAAATAACTAAGATCAGAGCAGAA
>CAUYQU010102201.1:0-36351 GCA_963574635.1 Cheracebus regulus | reverse complement strand
CCAATTTGGCCAACATAGTGAAACCCCCATCTCTACTAAAAATAAAAAACATTAGCTGGGTATGGTGGTGGGCACCTGTAATCCCAGTTACTCGGGAGGCTGAGGCAGGAGAATCGCTTGAACTTGGGAGGCAGAGGTTGCTGTGAGCCAAGATCTCGCCTCTGCACTCCAGCCTCCGTCTCAAAAAATAATAAATACGCGAGGTGCAAGGAGCGTCAGGGGGTTGGGGGTTGGGGGGTGGGATGTGATTGCCAGAAAAGTTAATGCTGTAGATAAATCTATGATTTTAGAGTTGTGAGGAGAGATCACCATGGGCTGTGGAAGCCTGAGGTGTCTTCCTGAAGAAGGTAGGATTTGCACTAAGCAGAGAGCAGAGACCTAAATAGGATTTGAGGTAGGTGAGGTTGTTGCAGCTAAATTGTCTCCTTGCTGACCTCTTTTTCCTTTGGTATCAAGACTGTCACCTTGACTGCTGCCAGTAGATGATTCTGGACAATCTTGATTTTTCTGATGTTTTTACTCCTGTTTTTTTTTTTTTTTTTTTTTTTGAGAGTCTCGCTCTGTTGCCCAGGCTGGAGTGCAGTGGTGTGATCTCGGCTGAGTGCAGTGGTGTGATCTCGGCTCACTGCAGGCTCCACCTCCTGGGCGCAAATGATTCTCCTGCTTCCGCCTCCTGAATAGCTGGGATTACAGATGTGTGCTATCACACCCGGCAAATTTTTGTATTTTTAGTAGAGATGAGGTTTCATCATGTTGGCCAGGCTGGTCTCAAACTCCTGACCTCAGATAATCCGCCCGCCTCGGCCTCCCAAAGTGCTGGGATTACAGGTGTGAGCCACTACACCCGGCCTACTCCTGGGTTTTAATTTCCTGTGACTCTAGCTGTTTCTGGTTGGAGCCTAAAAGTTTTTCTTCCCAGAAGGTCCTTGAAAACTGCCATCCTGGTGGGGGCTTTTGCTCATAGGTTGTGCTTCTCTCTGCCTTGCTAGACCAGAAGTTTGGCGACGGCGGGGCTGCTGCTGAGTTTGGGCCCAGCAGTGGAGGGTCCCTGGTTTATGGAGCATATACATCAACTGCTGCAGGAGGGCTCATGCCCTTCTCACTGTCTCTTCTGCTCCAGGTGCGGCTGCATGAGGAGGGGGCTGATTCTGGCTTTGTCAGTCTCTCTCGGCTGGGCCCATCGCTGAGGGACAAGGATCTGGAAATGGAGGAGCTAATGCTGCAGGATGAGACACTGTTGGGGACCATGCAGAGCTATATGGATGCCTCCCTCATCTCCCTCATTGAGGATTTTGGGAGCCTTGGAGAGGTGAGCTGGGGCTGGGCTTGGAAGTCTTCAAGTAGGAGCTTTATGTGGGAAGTTCTAGCTCAGATTCTTGGCATGGCTCTGCTCTCCCAGGACCTTAGCTGTTTCCTGGGTGCCCAACCTGAACCTTCAAGTGTATTTTTTGTCTGTAAGTGGGAATTAGGCTGCAGGCTGCCAGATTATGTACCATGTAAGAATTCCTTGCCTAGCTTGGACTATAGTCCAAGGCCTTTCCCACTATCTGGGCCCCTGATCTACATGTCCAGAAGGTTCTGATCTCTGGTTTTGAGCCCATTTCTAGCCTAGCCAATGATTGTCTGCTCAGGATCCCACATCTTATTTGAGGGTAGGGGAGTGTGAAACCCAAGCTTGAGTCAAGTCTAACAGGTCTCTGTTGATACCAGAGAGCTGGGTGGATGGTAAATGAGATTGGAATCCATGTCTTCTGGTATTCAGATCCATCTCACTCCCCTGTTAGCTGAGTTGAAGCTGGGAGACTGACTCTCTTGATATCCAGTCCTTTTTAGTGGTGTAGTAGGTCATTAGGGATGTTGGTAGGACCTTCTGGTTGTTTTTCTGGAGCAGAGCAGGTTATCTCTGGAGGACCAGAATGAAGTGTCGCTGCTCACAGCTCTGACGGAGATTTTGGACAATGCAGATTCTGAGAACCTTTCTCCATTTGACAGCATTCCTGACTCGGAGCTGCTTGTGTCACCTCGGGAGGGCTCCTCTGTGAGTCTGGGACCAGGGGAAGGGGATTGGTACAAAGTTTAGACCCATGCCTGTGGACCTACTCATATAGCTCTGAAGCATAGGCTTATATCAGGTTTTTCTCTCCCTTTTAGCTGCACAAGCTGCTTACTCTCTCTCGGACACCCCCAGAACGTGACCTCCTCACCCCAGTTGACCCATTGGGGCCCAGCACAGGCAGCAGTAGAGGGAGTGGGGTAAGCCTGACCTAGGGGACCTCAGAAACTCCCAGGTGGGAGGAGTGTATGGGGACATGTCTGGAAAATACTTTCCCAGATAAAACTTCTCCTGAGACTTCTCTTCTCTCCTGCAGGTTGAAATGTCTCTTCCAGATCCCCCTTGGGACTTCTCCCCACCCTCTTTCTTGGAGACCTCTTCTCCTAAGCTTCCTAGCTGGAGACCCCCAAGATCAAGACCACGCTGGGGTCAATCCCCACCTCCCCAGCAGCGCAGTGATGGAGAAGAAGAGGAAGAGGTGGCCAGCTTCAGTGGCCAGCTTCTTGCTGAGGAGCTTGACAACTCTGTGAGCAGTATCCCAGACTTCCCCATGCATTTGGCCTGCCCTGAGGAGGAAGAAAAAGCAACAGCAGCAGAGATGGCAGTGCCAGCAGCTGGTGATGAGAGCATCTCCTCCCTGAGTGAGCTGGTGCGGGCCATGCACCCATACTGCCTGCCCAACCTCACCCACCTGGCATCACTTGAGGATGAGCTTCAGGAGCAACCAGATGATTTGACACTGCCTGAGGGCTGTGTGGTGCTGGAGATTGTAGGGCAGGCAGCCACAGCTGGCGATGATCTGGAGATCCCAGTTGTGGTGCGACAGGTGCCTCCTGGACCCCAGGCTGTGCTCCTGGATGACTCGCTGGATACTGGTTCTGCCTTGCAGATGCTCATGCCTACACTGGAGTCAGAGACGGACACTGCTGTGCCCAGTGTAGCTCTCTGCTCTGAGAAAGAGGGGTTATCTTTGAACTCAGAGAAGAAACTGGACTCGGCCTGCTTATTGAAGCCCAGGGAGGTCGTGGAGCCAGTGGTGCCCAGGAAGCCTCAGAACCCACCTGCCAATGCAGCACCGGGTTCCCAGAGAGCTCGAAAGGGCAGGAAGAAGAAGAGCAAGGAGCAGCCAGCAGCCTGTGTGGAAGGCTATGCCAGGAGGCTGAGGTCATCTTCTCGAGGGCAGTCTACTGTAGGTACGGAAGTGACTTCTCAGGCAGACAACTTGCAGAAACAGCCTCAGGAGGAACTTCAAAGAGAGTCTGGGCCTCTCCAGGGTAAGGGGAAGCCCTGGGCTTGGGCTCGGGCCTGGGCAGCTGCCTTGGAGAATCCTAGCCCTGAGAACTTAGAGAGAAGTGCTGGACAATGTAGCCCTGCTAAAGAAGGTCCTCTAGACCTCTGTCCCAAGCTGGCTGACACTAGCCAAGCCAACCTTGTACCAACTCATCTCTCATTGGTCGACTGTGCCCAAGCCAGCCTTATGCCAGTTGACTCTGTTGAAGCTGGTCCCACTGCAGTTGGCCCTGTTGTGTCTGGCCCTGTGTCTGTTGACCCTGGGTTGGGTGACCTTGCTTCAACCTGCTCAGAACTGGTTGAGCCTCTCCCAGCTGAGCCAGTGCTGATCAACCCAGGTGTGGCCGACTCAGCAGCAGTTGACCCTGAAGTGGTTCCCATCTCAGATAACTTGTCATCAGTTGATGCTGTCCCATCTCAACCAGCACCAGTTGACCCTGTTCCTAATGACCTGACTCCAGTTGACCCAGTGCTAGTTAGGTCCAGACCAACTGATCCCAGACGTGGTGCAGTGTCATCAGCCCTGGGGGCTTCAGCCCCTCAGGTCCTTCTGGAGTCAGAGTCCTTGGACCCACCAAAGACCATCATCCCTGAAGTCAGAGAGGTTGGGGATTCTCTGAAAATTGAAAGTGGTACCAGTGCTACCCACGAAGCCAGGCCTCGGCCTCTTAGCTTATCTGAATACCGGCGACGAAGGCAGCAACGCCAAGCAGAAACAGAAGAGAGAAGTCCCCAGCCCCCAACTGGGAAGTGGCCTAGTCTTCCAGAGACTCCCACAGGGCTGGCAGACATCCCTTGTCTTGTCATCCCGCCAGCCCCAGCCAAGAAGACAGCTCTGCAGAGAAGCCCTGAAGCACCCCCTGAGGCTTGCCTTGTACCTGTAGGTCCCAGCCCTGCTTCTCCTAGTCCCGAGCCACTTGTAAGCAAACCTGTGGCCTCAGCTGCCACTGAGCAGGTGCCGTCCCAGGAGATGCCACTGTTGGCGAGACCTTCGCCTCCTGTGCAGTCTGTGTCTCCTGTTGTGCCCGTGCCACCTGTAGTGCCTGCTGCTCTGCCTTTCCCTGCAGGTGGACTAGGCATACCCCCCAGTCTGCCCCCGCCTCCCTTGCAGCCTCCTAGTCTTCCAGTGTCTATGGGGCCAGTGCTTCCTGATCCGTATACTCACTATGCCCCTGTTCCACCCTGGCCTTGTTATCCTCCTGTGTCTCCTGGCTATCCTTGCCTGCCCCCCCCACCAACAGTGCCCCTAGTGTCTGGTACTCCTGGTGCCTTTGCTGTACCTCCCACTTGCAATGTGCCTTGGGCACCCCCTCCTGCCCCAATCTCACCTTATAGTTCCACCTGTACTTATGGGCCCTTGGGATGGGGCCCAGGGTCTCAACATGCTCCATTCTGGTCTGCTGTTCCCCCACCTCCTTTGCCTCCAGCCTCTGTTGGGAGAGCTGTTCCCCAACCTAAGATGACATCCAGGGGCACTCCCCCTGGCCCTCCTGAAAATGTACTTCCCGTGTCGATGGCTCCTTCTCTCAGTTTTGGGCCACCTGGCTGCGGAGCTCCACAGATAGAGCCTACCAAGGTGGAGGTCAAGCCAGTGCCTGCATCTCCTAATCCGAAACACAAGGTGTCTGCCCTGGTGCAAAGCCCCCCGATGAAGGCTCCACTGTGTGTGTCTGCTGAAGGTGTGACTGTTGAGGAGCCTGCGTCAGAGAGGCTAAAGCCTGAGACCCAGGAGACCAGGCCCAGGGAGAAGCCCCCCTTGCCTGCTACCAAGGCTGTTCCCACACCAAGGCAGAGCACTGTCCCCAGGTTGCCTGCTGTCCACCCAGCCCGTCTAAGGAAGCTGTCCTTCCTGCCTACCCAACGTAGTCAGGGTTCTGAAGATGTGGTTCAGGCTTTCATCAGTGAGATTGGTGAGTGCCACACAGTTCCCCCACATAATCCCCCAGTTGGCTGGAGAGTCTTCTCTGTGGAATAGGATAAGCCACACTGATGAGGCTGGCCTTGGAGTTCTTTGGAGGAGTTTGTTTTTGTTTTTAAGAGATGGGTCTCACTGTGTTGCCCAGGCTGGACTTGAACTCCTGGGCTCAAGTGGTCCTCCCACCTCAGCCTTCCCAGTAGCTGGGATTTAGAGGCACAGCTGTGTGCCACTGTGCCTGGTGGTGGAGGGTTCTTCAGAGGTGAAGCTCTGGGTTGGTTTGAATCCTTGATGCTTTGTGCTGCTACCTTGGTTCACTTAGTACAGAGGGCAGGGGGAGTGGAAAGAGAGAAGTGAGGTGATTTGGGGGCTTCCTGGGACCCGTGTACTTAGTTGATAGGAGTTTGCTTTCAATCCTGTATTGTGTGCCTCCACAGGAATTGAGGCATCGGACCTATCCAGTCTGCTGGAGCAGTTTGAGAAATCAGAAGGTGAGGGAACATGGGTAGTTTTGCTCCAACTTTTTTTTTGTTGATACTTGTTTTGGGCCTAGCCCTGTAGTTGGTTCAGCTAGGGTGAGGGGGGATAACCTCAGCCACTAGAACAGCCCCCTAATTGGAAGAGAGCAACAAGATTGACCTGTGATGGCACTCCAAGCCAGGGACAGCAGTGGTAAAGCAAGGAAGGCATTACAAAAGAGCAGACTGGGAATCCAAGCCAGGTGGGAATGTTGAGGGACGTTTTTCTGGAGGGAAGTAGCTTTCAGGCTGTGCATTGAAAGACGGGTAGGAATTCATAGAATATGTGAGGCAACAAAAGGCAGAGGGCAGATAGAGGAAGAATGGCATATGCTACATTTGGAAGGCAATGAATAACTGGCTTTCTCAGTATAAGGCATGGATGTAGGTGCTATGGAGGATGCTGTATCCTGTTCTCAAGGAGCTTATGGTCTAAATTGGTAGAAGAATCTACAGAAATGACTCCTGAGTTGGTAACAGGTATCTATAGTACAAGGCAAAACAGAAAATGTGATTTGTAGAATGAGTAGGCTGTGAGGCTAGGAAGCTAGTTAGCAAATCATAGATCACCTTGAACACTAGGCTTATACATTTGGACTTTATCTCAGATTCAGTGGAGGAATGTGGGTGTTTCTGAGCAGAAAAGAGACATGATTAAAAATAGTACTTGGGCACCCACTGGAGGAGACTGGATCTCTCTGGGGAGATCCCAACAGAGAATATGTAGGCAAAGTGGATTTTCCTCCTTTGGGTCTCAAAGCAAGCCCTTCTGTGCCACCTCAGTCTAGAACATCTGGTTGGGCTTTTAACTGGTATGGTTTCTTTGCAGCCAAAAAGGAGTGTCCTCCCCCGGCTCCTGCTGACAGCTTGGCTGTAGGAAACTCAGGGTAAGTATGGAGATGTGAGCGAGTTACCCTACAGCTGTTGGTCAGCAGCCGGCTGACACTCCAGGACCGTCAGCTGGATGCCTCTGTTGCAGGGGTGCTGTAGTCAGCTCTAGAGTCTCCCTGCTTCCTCACCCCTTACTCTGCCCATCGCTGCTGGGCAGTGTCTTGGATGGTAAGGTGAGGAGGGGGCATGTACACTGCCCTCCAGCTGATTCCAGTCAGGGGTTCCAGATGTCCTGGAGGTGCCTTTTATCTCCTGGCAAGTCATGCCTTTGGGGATTTCTTTCCTTCGTTTAATACACTTTAAGTTTGCTTAGTGCTGGTAATGGTATAACTTAAAGTGGAGGAAGATGTTAAAGGCTAGGACTCATTTTTCATGTTCATGGTCTCCATCCTGTTCTGCCAAGCATAGTCCCCTCCACATTGATTTCAGGTTGGTTTGAGCTGGGCAGGTGAGGCTCCTGATTTGAAGGAGGTGGGGAGTATTCAAGGTCATGGCCGGCCTGCCTCTTGGAATTGGGCAGGGCTGAGTTGAGACCCACTCTGTAGTTCAGTCAGTAAGCCCCTTTTGTGCAGGAGGCAGATGATGGGGCCAGTTTGTGCATCCCATTCTTCTCTGCACCCACCCCTCCCATTGCTTTGTGAGAAAGGCAAATGTACAAGATATTGAGGAGGCAATGAATCAGGCTTTCCCTTTTCCCCCCCGCCAGCAGCGTTGACATTCCCCAGGAGAAGAGGCCCCTAGACCGGTTACAAGCCCCAGAACTGGCCAACGTGGCAGGTGGGTTCAGGGTGGGGAATTCTGCCTGTGGTTAGTTTATACAGCAACATTTGCTGAGCCTACTCCAAATCAATTGTGTGTAGGCATTGAGGATATAGAGATCTGATCTCCAGCCTTGAGGTACTCACAGTCTAGGGGGGCAGATGTGTAAACAAATGAGCATGTTGAGTATCAGGTGCTAGGTTATAGCCTATAGGCTGGGTGCGGTGGCTCATGCCTGTAATCCCAGCACTTTGGGAGGCCGAGGCAGGCAGATCACTGGAGGTCAGGAGTTCGAGACCAGCCTGGCCAACATAGTGAAACCCTTTCTCTACTAAAAAATACAAAAATTAGCTGGGCATGGTGGTAACCACCTGTAGTCTCAGCTACTCAGAAAGCTGAGGCAGGAGAATTGCTTATATCTGGGATGCGTAGGTTGCAGTGAGCCGAAATTGTGCCACTGCACTCCAGCCTGGGCAACAGAGAAAAAAAAAAATCCTATGGATAACAAATGTGAAGAGGGACAGTCAGGGAAGGGTTATATAGAGGCTAATCCCTTAGGCTGAGGCTTGAGAAAATCTGTCAATCAGGTGGTAGATTTAGGGGACAGGGCATATTCTAGGAAGATGGAGCAGCTTGAATTGAAGAAACAAAATCAGTCGGGTATGTTTTGGGGAATTGTGAGTGGCTTGGTTTGGCTAGAGTGTAGTGGCTGATGAGGGTGGAGGGCAGAGGTAAAGCAAGAGATAAAATTGGAGTGGTAAATAGGTCAGATTATAGAAACCTCGAATGCCATATTAAGCTCTTTGGACTTTATCCTGTAAACTGAAGAAACTTTAACAGGTTGGTTTTTGGGTGCTCCTTCTAGCAGGAATGTAGAAGATGGGTGGATGACTATGAAGCTGGAAGTGGGGAGACCATCAGAAGATGATTGCATGAGTCCAAGCAAGATGTAGCCTAGAAGTCAGGCAGTGCTTGGTGGAGGGGGCGGATCTGAGAAAAGAGCTAGACTCTAGGACCTGGTCACCAGCTAGGTTTGGGTAGTGAGAGAATGAGGGGTTTAGGAAGACTGTAGCTGGCTGAATTTCTCTTGCTGGTCCCCAAGTTGGGGAACATGGGGAAGGAGCATTTGAAGCAGTGGGAGAAATCGGGCTGCTTACCTTGCTTGGTGTACTGTGTGAGCTGAGGTGGGGTCTCTGGAGGCTGTATACACAGTATTTGGAAGCGTAGAATCGGATCTCATCCTGCTATCTCCATCCTCCCTCCTCACCACAGGGCTCACCCCTCCAGCCACCCCTCCCCACCAGTTATGGAAGCCCCTGGCTGCTGTCTCACTGCTGGCCAAAGCCAAATCTCCTAAGTCCACCGCCCAGGAGGGAACCCTGAAGCCTGAAGGAGTTACGGAGGCCAAACATCCAGCTGCAGTTCGCCTCCAAGAAGGGGTCCATGGCCCTAGTCGAGTCCATGTGGGCTCTGGGGACCATGACTATTGTGTCCGGAGCAGGACTCCCCCCAGAAAGATGCCTGCCCTAGTCATTCCAGAGGTGGGCTCCCGAAGGAATGTCAAGCGCCATCAGGACATCACCATCAAACCTGTCTTGTCCTTGGGCCCAGCAGCCCTTCCGCCCCCATGCGTAGCTGCCTCCCGGGAGCCACTTGATCACAGGACTAGCAATGAGCAGGCAGATCCCTCAGCGCCCTGCCTTGCCCCATCCAGCTTGCTGTCCCCTGAGGCCTCACCCTGCCGGAATGACATGAACACTAGGACTCCCCTTGAGCCCTCAGCCAAGCAGCGGTCAATGCGCTGTTACCGAAAAGCCTGCAGGTCAGTCAGCCCCTCAAGCCGGGGCTGGCAGGGCCGCCGAGGCCGCAACAGCCGTTCTGTCAGCTCTGGGTCCAACCGGACCAGCGAAGCATCTTCCTCCTCATCCTCATCGTCGTCTTCCTCATCCCGATCTCGGTCCAGGTCCCTCTCCCCCCCACACAAGAGGTGGCGAAGGTGAGCTTTGATGGCCCTGTAGGTCCTCTCCACTTAGGAAGCTCATGTACTTTCTTCTGTGGTTTACTTTGAAAGCTTTTACACATTGACTTTGGTACTTTCAGGCACCAAATATTCTATTTCTGTCTTTGGCTTTTGTGTTTTCCGTTTTCCTGAATTGTTGAAGGAGACAAGCTGTGAGATGATTGCTTTTGTCCCCTCTTGTAGTTTGGAATATCAGTGAGGTCTCCTGCTTCCTTGAGACCTGCCTTGGGGAGACTTTTAGGGTTTGATTTTGACCATGTTGATTTTTTTCACAACTTTATCAGCCCTCATTTTTGGTATTCTGGGTGCTATGTGAGATAGTGGGTTACTTAGTAATAGAAAACAGTTTTTCCCTTAACCATCTGCTGAGGAAGGTGTCTGGGGCAATTCCTTTGGGTGTCACTATAGCCTCATCTATTTCCTGGCAGTATCTTTTTTTCTCAGTAACAGTCCCAAGTTTCCCCACTTAATGAAGAATTCTTGGGTTTTGGAGACGATATGTATCTTCAGAGATGGCCCGTACTACCACTCCAGCAGTTAGCACTCCTTCTTTGCCATGGTCACAGTATTCCTATGAGACGTGGTAGGGGAGGAGTAGTAACCCAAAGACCCAGACTTCGCCCCAGCACCACAGATAGCTGGGTGTGAGACCTAGAGCCCAGCCCTTTATCTCGCTGAGTCTCCATTTATTCTTTCTCTTTCTGATTTGTTAAATATTTCTCAGCTTTTAATTGCACCAATTGAAAATAAGTATCTCTTCCAAAACACTCCACAACATTCCAGGTACATCTAAAGTTCCATGAAGGGCCTCAGTTTGTTCATCTGTGAAGGAAAACTGTTATTCTAGACCTCTTCTACTCTGCTCTGTCTTTGGTCCTGAACTTCCTAACAGAAAGACAGGACTGGGGCCTGGGCGCGATGAGCAGAGTATACCTGAACCACTCCCAGCATTCCTGCATGCCCTCTCATCCTTCAGGTCCAGCTGTAGTTCCTCTGGACGTTCTCGAAGATGCTCTTCCTCTTCTTCGTCATCATCTTCCTCTTCGTCTTCCTCATCCTCATCATCCAGTTCCCGAAGCCGCTCACGCTCCCCATCCCCCCGCCGGAGAAGTGACAGGAGGCGGCGGTGAGCATGTGTTCAGGGAGCACCGTGCACCTGGGATGCAGGTGCCTAAGAGTTCTGAGTCTTGAATTGTCTTATGTTTGGGGGGCTGATGACACCTTCTCTTGTCAGGTACAGCTCTTATCGTTCACATGACCATTACCAAAGGCAAAGAGTGCTGCAAAAGGAGCGTGCAATAGTGAGTAGAGGAATAGGTCATGGGAGGAAGGGGCTTACCCCCTGAGCCTTGAGCTCAGAGAGCTTCCTGCATCTGTAGCCCTGGCTCATGGTGTGTTGATTTTTTTCATTTCCAAACTCAGGAAGAAAGAAGGGTGGTCTTCATTGGAAAGATACCTGGTCGCATGACTCGATCAGAGCTAAAACAGAGGTTCTCCGTTTTTGGAGAGATTGAGGAGTGCACCATCCACTTCCGTGTCCAAGGGTAAGCTTGGGCCCCAAGGTCAGGATATTCTATCCCATTCATCTACCTTGATGTTTCTTTGTCTTGCCTCCTTGTTCTGTGCTGAGCAATATGGGGCACCTTCATTTCTTCAGAGGGTTGGCCACCGGGAATGAGAAGAACCACCCCTGGACCCCTGGGGTGCTGTGTCTCCTCCATGCCATGGATCCATATAGCCACTCCAGCCCCTGCCTCCTCCTCCTACCAGGGACAACTATGGCTTCGTCACTTACCGCTATGCTGAGGAGGCATTTGCAGCCATCGAGAGTGGTCACAAGCTGCGGCAGGCAGATGAGCAGCCCTTTGATCTCTGCTTTGGGGGCCGAAGGCAGTTCTGCAAGAGGAGCTATTCTGATCTTGGTGAGTGGAGGGAGGGCCTAAGTGTTGGAATACTTCATCCCCCCCTCTCCCCAGAAGGGTTCCTAACCCTTTGTGAGTGGGGCTAGGCAGACTTACTTAATTTGACATATGAAGAACCCAGCGGGTAAGATGAGAGGAGAAATGGGAACTCTCCTATCTCTTTGACTTAAAATCAGAGCAATTTTTCACTCCATCCATTATTGGGATGGGAGATAGCCATTTGCGGACCCTGTGGTTGGGAAATGTGGTCAGAGACCTTGAAGTTTGTCTTTACCTTTATAGACTCCAACCGGGAAGACTTTGACCCTGCACCTGTAAAGAGCAAATTTGATTCTCTTGACTTTGACACATTGTTGAAACAGGCCCAGAAGAACCTCCGGAGGTAACCTTGGGCCCTCCCCCACTACCCTTACCCTTTTTTTCCCTCTGGAGGTGCCCAACCTCCACTACCCTCTTCCCTGCTCTAGGGGAGAGAGCTGCTAGTGAGATGACTGTTTTGTAAAGAAATGGAAAAAAGTGAAATAAAAAATGTGTTGAATCAGATTTTTAAAAAGGGGTATTTGTTTTTTATAAACAGGTATTGAAACAAGTTAACTTGGATTCCTATGTAAGATAGCTGGGGCTGAGGGGTTCCCAAGTGTTTGGAACTTGTCACTATGCAGACTAATAAACATCAACTAGAGAGAACTCCCAACTGCTGTTGTGCTTCTTTATATGGTGCTAATGCAAAATGTATCACTTTTCCTATCTGAACATGGTCCAGGGACATGACTCTCTCTGGTTAGGTGCAAAAATCCCACTGGATTTGAAACTTGGTTCTTCTGATGTATTATCTAAAATGAGTCATCTAGGACAGTGCTTCTGAAACTTTAAAGGGAATTTGAATCATCTGGAGATCTTTTTAGAATGTAGATTCTGACAATGGGATGATGATACTGGTCCAGGAAGGGATTTTTATAACAAGGACCTAGAGAAACTCACACTTGTTCCAAGAAAAGGTCTTCTAAATTGGGACTGGTGTATACATTAATCATGTCAGTTATGTTCATTATTTTCTAATAGCTTGAGCACACTGCATGGCACAGTAGGTGCTCAAATGTTTTAAATAATGCATGCATATGGGTAGAACCAGAAGCGTGAAGAAGAGGGAACTGTGGAGTTTGCTTTTTTGATTTTTGTTGTTGAGATGGAGTCTTGTTCTGTCTCCCAGGCTGGAGTGCAGTGGTGTGATATCGGCTCACTGCAATCTCTGCCTCCTGGGTTCAAGCAATTCTCCTGCCTTCGCTTCCCAAGTAGCTGGGATTACAGGCACCTGCCACCATGCCTGGCTAATATATATATATATATTTTTTTTTTTTTTTTGAGACGGAGCCTTGCTCTGTCTCCAGGCTGGAGTGCAGTGGCACAATCTCGGCTCACTGCAACCTCCGCCTCCTGGATTCAAGCGATTCTTCCGCCTCAGCCTCCGGAGTAGCTGGGATCACAGGCGCGTGCCACCATGACCGGCTAATTTTTTTGTATTTTTAGTAGAGACGGGGTTTCACTGTGTTGGCGGGGATGGTCTCAATCTCTTGACCTCGTGATCCGCCCGCCTTGGCCTCCCAAAGTGCTGGGATTACAGGCGTGAGCCACCGCGCCCAGCCAATTTTTAAATATTTTTAGTAGACACGAGGTTTCACCATGTTGGCCAGGACTGTACTCAAACTCATGACCTCAGTTGATCCGCCCACCTCGGCCTCCCAAAGTGCTGAGATTACAAGTGTGAACCATTGTGCCCAGCGTCTTGATTTTTGAGAGGATCTCACTCTGGCCCAGGCTAGATTGCAGTGGCAGAATCATAGCTCCTTGCAGCTTCCATCTCCCTGGTTCAGTAGATGCTCCTGCCCCAGCCTCCCAACTTGCTGAGACCACAGGTGCATGCTGCTACACCTGGCTAATTTAAATTTTTTCTTTTTTTTTTTTGTGGAGATGCAGGTTGGGGGGCGGGTGTCTCACTATGTTGTCCAGGCTGGCCTCTAACTTCTAGGCTTAAG
Source organism: Cheracebus regulus (assembly GCA_963574635.1). Lineage (NCBI taxonomy): Eukaryota > Metazoa > Chordata > Mammalia > Primates > Pitheciidae > Cheracebus > Cheracebus regulus. The sequence continues at coordinate 22,950 of CAUYQU010102201.1, read as the reverse complement.
GGATCCTTCCACCTTGGCCTTCCAAAGTGTTGGGGTTACAGGTGTGAGCCACTGTGCCTGGCCAGTTTTATATAGGAGATGGGAGTGTTCCATGAGGAAGTGGATCCTTATCCTTCCTGAACAGCATTCGTAGGAGGTAGCCAAGGGGTAGTGGGTAGGATTGAAGGGATTGCTAATTGCTAATGTGATCTGAAGTATTGCAGAACTTGGAATTGGTAGGTCTGAGCACTGATAATGGAGTTACTCATGACAAAGGGAGAGTTTGAACTCTGACACCGGAGGAAGAAGGGTTATTTTCAACAGTCTCTTCAGCTTGAAGAGGCGTGAGATTCAGGTTTGGTGTATGACACCTTTCCTCTTCGGAGAGCTGACAGGCGGAACATAAAGGGAGTGGGAGGGGCGGCTTGGGAAATCAATACCTTCCACCCCCACGACGGATAACTTGAAGGATGCTCTGCAGTAGAGACGAGTCTGGAGGCTGGGGTGATATCAGAGAGGAAAGGGCCTCCCTGAGTGTTGGAGGCAGTGAAAATGAAGGGCGAGAATCCATCGGCAGCGCCAATGCGCCAGTGGGGGCGGTTGGGAGATCTTGTGACCAAGTCTGGAGAGGGTAAGGACTGTTAGAGTCCACTTGTCCACTCATTACTCTGGAATCCAAATCCCGGCAGGGGCGCGGGAAACGCTGCTCTGAGAAGGGGTACCTCCCCCAGAAAGACAGCGCGGGAAGTCCTAAATTTTCCCGCCACGCCGAGGGCGTGACCCCTGACGTCAGAGCTCCGCCTGTACAAACTGGCGGCCGGTGGGCTCCACCCTTAACCAAGATGGCGATACGCGTGAGACCGGAAAGAGTTTTTAGATTTCCCGTCTACCCTACCACTGAAGCGGAGGTGGGACTGCCCTGTGGAGCCCCACCCTTTCCGCTATGCGCCGGCGCAGCGCAATGACGTAACAGGCCCGCCCACTGGCCCTGTTGGGTTCCTGAGTGGTGCTGCGTCGACAACGGTAGTGACGTGTATTACCTGGAAGATGGCGGACGCCGGCTTGCGCCGCGTGGTTCCCAGCGACCTGTATCCCCTCGTCCTCGGCTTCCTGCGCGATAACCAACTCTCGGAGGTGGCCAATAAGTTCGCCAAAGCGACAGGAGCTGTGAGTCCCGGGCTTGGGGCGGGGAGCGGGCTGGGTCATGACCACAAGGCTTCAGGCCCTGACGTGCTTAGGTTTCCAGGTGGGGAAGACTGTGGGGTCCGCCAGTCCAGTGTCTGCAAGGCCTTTGCACCGACCCTTCGGCAGTGACCAGAGAAAGCCTGCGGCCTCGGTCGCTCCTCTTCCACCAGGTCTTACTAGATAGCGCAGTCTTCTTGTTGCTTTTTTCTTGTGAGCCATGCAGCGGCGGCAGCGTGGGAGCCTCGTGGCCCGAAGTCACATGGGTAGCATAGTGCACCTGGGAGCTAGCGCCTTGTCCCACAGAGGACGTTGCTTCTTCGGCATCTGGTTCTTCTGGGGGGGCTTTTCGTTGGCTGAGGCAAAGCGCGATTTGACCTTACCCTCAATCTCATTTACTGGGATTCAAAAGCAAGTGAAATTGCTTTAAAATAAAGACTGAGATTTTCGTTAGTAAAGAAGAAAATGAATGAAAGTAGAAGGGGAGTTTTGTTTTGAGTTACGCTGATAAGAATTGAGCGTCATATACAGTCCTACCAAGCAGGCATAGTAGTGGGTTTGGAGCTTTGGCTAATGGAATCAAACAAACCTAGGTTTGGGACCAGGCTCTGCTACTTTTTAGATATGTGACCCGGGCAGCTTACTTAACCTCTCTGAGTCTTTCTACAGGGATGTCATCATCCACTTCATAGGATTTTGGTGAGTTTCAGTAAGATTATGTGTAAGAGTCACAATCTCAGTGCTGGTGCAGAGGAATCTTCTAAAAGTGAAAGCTGTACCATAGTTATGGCAATTTAGGATGCGCCAATCAGGAATGTGAAAGATTTTTAATCTCCATCAACGAACATCCTTGCATGGGAAGACGCCTTGAGAGAGAAGAGAGGGGGTCCTTTGCAAGGATGATAGCTGGACTAAGAAGGATGGCTTGCACTGTTAGCAGAATCAGGCTGCAAAAGGAAAGAATCAGATCAGCCTCAGAAAACTTTCTTAAGCTGGGACAGGCTGGCTTGTGATCTAACTGCTTTCTTACTGGAATTGTTTAGAGTTGACTGTTAAGTGACTGCAAAGAGTGCTTTCACAGTGGACTGGATGGAATTGGACATTTCAGAATTAGGATTCTGAAATGGTTTTATGTGAGAAAAGCTAATCTTTTGTGAAGAGTTTACAAAGGTTCAGATGCTAAGCCCTTTACATGCATTTTTTTTTTTTTGAGATGGAATCTGGCTCTGTCACCCAGGTTGCTCACTGCAGCCTCTGCCTCCTGGGTTCAAGTGATTCTCCTGCCTCAGCTTCCCAAGTAGCTGGAACTACAGGTGCGTGCCACCACACGTGGCTAATTTTTTTTGTATTTTTAGTAGGGATGGGGTTTCACCATGTTGGCCAGGCTGGTCTTGAACTCCTGACCTCAAGAAATCCACCCGCCTCAGCCTCCCAACTGCTGGGATTACAGGCATGAACCACCACACCCGGCCAGCATGCATTCTCTTATCCCCTCAATAACTTAATGAGATGTATGGTATTATCTCCATTTTATAGAGAAGAAAATAATCTCAGGGAGATTAGGTAATTTGTCCTAAGATAAGTTCACATGTATACTGACTCTGATCCTGTACACTTTTTTGGACCATAGAGTCTCACTCAGTTGCCCAAATGGGAGGGCAGTGGCGCAATCTCGGCTCACTGCAACCTTCATCTCCCAGGTTCAAGCGATTCTGTGCCTCAGCCTCCTGAGTAGCTGGAATGTCTTGCAGTTTTTTGCATCAGTTAATGTTCTGTATCAGTGTAATTAATAACTGAATGCAATTTTTTTTTTTTTTTTTTTGCCGTTGTTGTTTTTGAGACAGGGTCTCTCTCTGTTGCCCAGGCTGGAGTGCAGTGATGTGATCACAGCTCAGTGCAGCCTCAAAATCCTGGGCTCAAGCAGTCCTCCCATCTAAGCCTCCCAAGTAGCTGGGACTACAGATGTGTCCTACCACACCCAACTAATTAAAAATTTTTTTAAAAATACATTTTTTAAGAGATGGGGGGCCGGGTGTGGTGGCTCACACCTGTAATCCAAGCACTTTGGAGGCCAAGGTGGGCGGATCACCTGAGGTTGGGCGTTCGAGACCAGCCTGGCCAACATGGTGAAACCCCATCTCTATTGAAAATACAAAAAATAAGCCAGGCGTAGTGGCAGGTGCCTGTCATCCCGGCTACTCGGGAGGCTGAGGCAGGAGAATTGCTTGAACCCGGGAGGTGGAGGTTGCAGTGAGCCTCACTGCACTCCTTCCTGGGTGACAAGAGTGAAACTCCATCTCAAAAAAACACAGAGAGAGAGAAATGGGGGTCTCACTGTCTCACCCAGGCTCGTCTTGAACTCCTGTCCTTAAGTGATCCTTCTGCCTTTGCCTGCCAAAGTGTTAGGATTACAGGTGTGAACTAGTGCACCCGGCCTGGATGCATTTTTTTTTTTGAGACAGAATCTTGCTCTGTTGCCCAGGCTGGAGTACATTGGTGTGATCTTCACCCACTGCAACCTCCGCCTCCTATGTTCAGCGATTATCCTGCCTTAGCCTCCCTAGTAGCTGGGATGACAGGCACACGCCACCACGCCCAGCTAATTTTTTTTTTTTTATTTTTATTTATTTATTTTTTAAAGACAGGGTTTCACCATGTTGGTCAGGCTGGTCTTGAACTCCCGACCTCAGGTGATCCACCCACCTTGGCCTCCAAAGTCCTTGGACTACAGTCATGAGCCACCACGCCCAGCCATTTTTTTGTATTTTTAGTAGAGACAGGGTTTTACCATGTTGGCCAGGCTGGTCTCTAACTCCTGACCTTGTGATCTCCTGGGATTACAGGTGTGAGCCACTGCGCCAGGACCCCGAATGCAGTTTTTTACATTCAGTACAGTACTTACCAGTCTCCTCTTGGAGGCTTGTTTCTTTCTCCCTTTTTTTCTTTTTGAGATGGAGTCTTGCTCTGTTGCCCAGGCTGGAGTGCAGTGGGGCAGTTTGGGCTCACTGCAGCCTCCGCCTCTCATGTTCAAGTGATTCTCCTGCCTCAGCCTCCCAAGTAGCTGGGATTATAGGCTCCTGCTACCACACCCAGCCAATTTTTGTGTTTTTAGTAGAGATGGGGTTTCACCATGTTGGCCAGACTGGTATTGAACTCCTGACTTCAGGTGATCCACCTGCCTTGGCTTTGCACAGTGTTAGGATTACAGGCGTGAGCCACTGCACCCGGCCTGGAGGCTTGTTTCTAATGATTTGGTATTATAATCCACATTACAGCAAACACATTTTTGTATTAGTGTTTGTATTCTCATGTAATGGATAAGATTACATTCTTAGATAGTACATTGATAGAGTGAACCTTTCATTTTGTCAGGGGGCTAGAGATGGGGGTCTTGCTATGTTGCTCAGGCTGGTCTGGAACTCCTGACATCAAGTGATCCTCCTGTCTCAGCCTTCCAAAGTGCTGGGATAACAGGCATGAGCCAGTATGCCCAGTCAAAAGTGATTTTTTTTTTTTTTTAAAGACAGTCGCTTTGTATTGATAATGAAGAGAAAAAAAGTAAAAGAATTAAAAAAAAAGAAAAAGGCATTGTCGCTCTTGTTCCCCAGGCTGGAGTGCAATCTTGGCTCACTGCAGCCTCTGTTTCCTGGGTTCATGCAACTCTCCTGCCTCAACCTCCCGAGTAGCTGGGATTACAGATGCGCCACCATACCAGGCTAATTTTTTTATTTTCAGTAGAGATGGGTTTCGCCATGTTGATCAGGCTGGTCTTGAACTCCTGACCTCATGATCCACCCACCTTGGCCTTCCAGAGTGCTGGGATTCCAGGCTTGAGCCACTGTACCTGGCTGATTTTTTTTTTTTTTTTTTTTAGGACTTTGATAAATATAGATTGGCAGGCAGGGGGTTAGATGGTGCCATAAACATAGGAATAGCCCAAGTTTTTTATATCAGAAATTGGGAAATGCACAAATAGAATATTTTTCTCTTAGTTTATGCAAGTAGCAAAAGTCTTATCAGGATGTAACATTTATTCCAAATTAAATAGGTATGTATATAACAGGCTACATTTAATGAAAGCATAAGCAGGATAAAATAATTTCCTTACCCAGCTCTTTTTGTTCTCCTACAGACACAGCAGGATGCCAATGCCTCTTCCCTCTTAGACATCTATAGCTTCTGGCTCAAGTAAGTCTTTCCTATTCCACTTTGGCTGTTTTCTCCCCCGAGGTGGGTTGGGCTGTGTTTCTTGGTTTGAGAAGATTCCAGTCCCCTAGAAATTGGTCTAATCTACCTCAGCAGGTCTGCCAAGGCCCCAGAGCGAAAGTTACAGGCAAATGGACCAGTGACTAAGAAAGCTAAGAAGAAGGCCTCATCCAGCGACAGTAGTGAGAACAGCAGTGAGGAGGAGGAGGTTCAAGGGCCTCCAGCAAAGAAGGCTGGTAAGGCAGAGTAGCTGGTGGGCTTGATGATGCCAGGAAAAGAATTTACAGCCTGCTTGTCCCATATGGCTGATTCTTACTGGGACCTGTGCTTTTGTTCAGCTGTATCTGCCAAGCGAGTTGGTCTGCCTCCTGGGAAGGCTGCAGCCAAAGCATCAGAGAGTAGCAGCAGTGAAGAATCCAGTGATGATGAGGAGGAGGAGGACCAAAAGAAACAGCCTGTCCAGGTTTGCAGCTTTGGGAAGAAAAAGGGATTTAAGGATTGGAAAGGAAGAAACCTAAAATTTTGGCCTCTAGCTTATAACCAAAGGGTGATGGCAGCAGTACAGTAGGTGATTATGAGGAAGAAAATCTGAGGATTTTCAGGAAGCTGATAAAAGTATGAGATCCAGGGATGTGTGAGGTTGAAGTTGGGCTCGGAATCCAGAGGAAAAATTAAACCCATTCTGCTTGAGGAGTTTGGGTTCCTCTGGGACACTATTCATGGATCTAAGTATAAGAGAGTGTGTTTTCTTGGAAGCTTTGGCAGGAACAGGACCAATATATCAATGAACTTTTTCTTTCTCTTTTTTTTCTTTTCTTTCTTTTTTTTTTTTTTTTGAGACACAGTTTTACTCTGTTGCCCAGGCTGGAGTGCAATAGCGTGATCTCAGCTAACTGCAACCTCTGCCTCCTGGGTTCAAGCTATTCTCATGTCTCAGCCTTTCAGGTAGCTGGGATGACAGGTGTCCACCACCATTCCTGGCTCATTTTTGTATTTTTAGTAGACATGGAGTTTTGCCACTTTGGTCAGGTAGGCCTCGAACTCCTGACCTTGGCCTACCAAGGTGCTGGAATTACAGGCGTGAGCCATTGCACCCAGCCAACTTTTTGTTGTTTCTTAAGAGTTTTTGCCCTTTCCATGTCCTGTCCTTAGCTTTCTCTCACTCTTACTGCTCCGTAAGGCCCCTAAAAATAAAAGGAACCTAGGATGCTCTTTGGGTACCAGAATTTTTTGCTGATTCCCCTCGTGTTTTTTCTAAAGAAGGGAGTTAAGCCCCAAGCCAAGACAGCCAAAGCTCCTCCTAAGAAGGCCAAGAGCTCTGATTCTGATTCTGATTCTGACTCAAGCTCCGAGGATGAGCCACCAAAGAACCAGAAGCTAAATATAACACCTGTGGCAGCTAAACCTCAGGCTAAAGCACCCCCCAAACCAGGTACTGTTTTCGTTCTCAAGAGGCTGGGCTGGGGACCAGATTTCTCTGGGGACTGGTGTTAAAATTGCTGATTTGGTACAGGGGTTAAATGGTACTGTTTGTTGAACTGCAGGTATTGATTAATGGTCTTTTTATTTTAAAGCTTTTTTACTAATAATAAGATTTCATAGGAGCTAATAAATAGAGAAACAGTTACTGCAGCAAGGGAAAATGTATTTTTTTTAAATGATATCCATTTGGCATTTTGTGACATTTCATAAACATTTTATGTACTCACACATCCCATTCCACTGTGACCACTTATATATCTACTTTTTGTGCTTTTCATTGCCATTTTTGCTCTTCTACATTCATTCTGTGAGACAAATGAGAATTTTTCTTTTTTTGTGTAACTTGTGACGAGGATTAGGTTATGATTTCTCCGAATGGAGGTTGAAGTGAAAGATTGTAGAGGGTGTACTTAGATTATTTATGTGCTCTCTTTTTTTAAGACAGTTTTATTCCTGATGTGGGATAGGAAAGGCATCCTTTGTGGGAAACCATGGCATTCTCCCTGATGGCTGCTCTAAAGTTAAAAGAATTGGTGAACTCCTAGCCAGGTGCAGTGGCTCACCCCTGTTATCCCAGCATTCTGGGAGGCTGAGGCAGGTAGATCACTTGAAGTCAGGAGTTCAAGACCAGCCTGGCCAACCAGCCTGACCAACATGGTGAAACCCTGTCTCTACTAAAAATACAAAAATTAGCCGGGCGTAATGGTGGGTGCCTGTAATCCCAGCTACTTGGGAGGCTGAGGCAGGAGAATCACTTGAACCGTTGCACACCAGCCTGTGGGACAGAGCCAGACTCTAAAAAAAAAAAAAAATTGGTGGACTCCTAAGTTCTGTGCTCGTAGGAATGAGGTTTTTCATGATCCTGACTTGTCCTAAAACTCCTTACTCTTTCTTTTTCTTGGGTATTCCAGCTCGAGCAGCACCTAAAGTAGTCAATGGTAAAGCAGCCAGTAGCAGCAGCAGTAGCAGTGATGACTCAGAGGAGGAGAAGGCAGCAACCACCCCCAAGAAGGTCTGGGCCATAACTTCTGTCAGGGAAGAGGTGACCAGGGATGTGTGTGTGTCTCCATTCCCTGGCAGGATTGGTTGAGTCAGCATTTTCCTGTGGTAATCAAGTTTCTTTCTAATGCAGACTGTTCCTAAAAAGCAAGTTGTGGCCAAGGCCCCAGTGAAAGCAGCTGCCACCCCTACCCAGAAGAGTTCCAGCAGTGAGGATTCTTCCAGTGAGGAGGAAGAACAGCAGAAAAAACCCATGAAAAATAAACCAGGTGACTGAACATGGGGAGTGAAGCTGTATGACTGTGGTCAGGGCCCAGTTGCAGTAACCACATGGACCTCTCCATAGAACTACTTGAGCGTCCTCGTGACATGACAGCTAGCTTCTCCCAGAGCTAGTGATCTGGAAAAGCAAGGAGGAATCTGCAGTGCCTTGCATAACCTAGACTCAGAAGCGACACCATGTTCTGTTAGAACTGAGTCACTAATTCTGGCCCATACGCAAGTGAAGGCAAATTAAGCTTCATTTCTAGAAGGAAGTAGTATCAAAAAATTGGTATACATATCTTTAAACCATCACATCGTCCCTTTTACACAGGTCCGTACAGTTCAGTACCCCCGCCTTCTGCTCCCCCACCAAAAAAGACCCTGGGAACCCAGCTTCCCAAGAAGGCTGTGGAGAAGCTGCAGCCTGTGGAAAGCAGTGAAGATAGCAGTGATGAGTCTGGTGAGTCAGAGGGATGCAGCCTCCCTTCAGCGTGGGTGTGGAGGAGGGGATGGGGAATAAAGGAGAGAGAAAGCCTTCCATCCCTCCATTGCTTTTTGCTTAAAGCAAGATAGAGTTAAGGCTCTGTGTGTGTCTTCGCATTCTTTTTATTGCTATCCTGGTTGGGTTGGGACCCTGGACCCAGAATAATGCTACAGGTTCTTCTCAGATTCAAGTTCCGAAGAAGAGAAGAAACCCCCAGCTAAGGCAGTCATCTCTAAAACAACCACTAAACCACTTCCAGCAAAGAAAGCAGCAGAGAGTTCTTCAGACAGCTCAGGTAAGGCATATGGAGGCCCTCAGTTCAGTGAGATGCTCTCTCTTAGGCAGCTGCTAAGGGTTTCCCTGATTTGGGGAGCTGTTGATTCCATCCCTTCTGTGTCTAGATTCTGACAGCTCTGAGGATGATGAAGAAAAGCCAGCTGGTACCACCAAGAATTCCTCAAATAAGCCAGCTGCCACCACCAAGACACCTGTAGCGAAGCCAGCTGCAGCCCCCAAGCAATCTTTGGTTGGTGGCCAGAAGCCTCTCATAAGAAAGGCTGACAGCAGCTCCAGTGAGGAGGAGAGCAGCTCCAGTGAGGAGGAGAAGACGAAGAAGACAGTGGCCACCACCAAGCCCAAGGCGACCGCCAAAGCAGCTCCACCTCTGCCTGCCAAGCAGGCTCCTCAGGGTAGTAGGGACAGCAGCTCTGATTCAGATAGCTCCAGCAGTGAGGAGGAGGAAGAAGAGAAGACATCCAAAACCGCAGTTAAGAAGAAGCCACAGGAGGTAGCAGGAGGTACAGCCCCTTCCAAGCCAGCCTCTGCAAAGAAAGGAAAGGCTGAGAGCAGCAGCAGTTCTTCCTCTGATGACTCCAGTGAGGAGGAAGAAGAGAAGCCCAAGGGCAAGGGCAAGGGCACTCCAAGACCACAAGCCCTCAAGGCCAATGGCACCTCTGCGCTGACTGCCCAGAATGGAAAAGCAGCTAAGAACAGCGAGGAGGAGGAAGAAAGGAAAAAGACAGCAGTGGCAGTTTCCAAACCAGGTTTGTACCCAATGAACATGCCCTCTGGGTTTTGTCCCCTCAAATCAGGTTGGGATTTACTCTTTGAGGGTAGGGTAGTGAGAGGAGGCCTACCACTGGGCTTCCAGTTGTGGAAATCTAGGAGGAAGAACAGGACACTGGTCTCTCTCTTTCTCTCTTTTTTTTTTTTTTTGAGATGGCATCTCTGTCACCCAGGCTGGGGTACAATGGCATGATCACAGTTTGTGCAGCCCCAACCTCCTGGGCTCATGTGGTCTTTCCACTTCAGCCTCCTCAGTAACTGGGACTACAAGCATGCACCACCATGCCTGGCTGATTCTTTTACGTTTTGTAGAGACAGAGTCTCACTCTATTGCCTATGTTGATGTCGGTTTCTTGAGGTCAAGCAGTCCTCCTACTTGATGTCACAAAATGCTGGAGTTCAGTTGTGAGCCACTGCCCGTGGCCTGAGTTTGGCTTTTTGTTTTGTAGGTTCATTAAAGAAGCGGAAGCAGAATGAGGCTGCTAAGGAGGCAGTGACTCCTCAGGCTAAGAAGATAAAGCTTCAGACCCCTAACACATTTCCAAAAAGGAAGAAAGTAAGTTGTCTCACTTTCCTCTCAGGAGCCAGCTCTTTAAAAGTAGAAAAATCTAGGATCATCTTGACAGCTCTGCCTGGCGTGACCTGGCACATGTACACATGTGTGTCACTCAGGAGAGCTGTTACATGATCACTCTGTCTTTAATTATCTATTTCATTCTTCCGTAGGGAGAAAAAAGGGCATCATCCCCATTCCGAAGGGTCAGGGAGGAGGAAATTGAGGTGGATTCACGAGTGGCAGACAACTCCTTTGATGCCAAGGTGAGAGAGAGATCTGTGCCATTCTTGGGTGGGAGGGTGCATAGTGTCAGAGAGGACAGCTCTTGGTTCAGGTTGGTGAGAATCCTCTCTGGGTTCTGGTTGCCTTGAGTAGGGAGTAGAAAGAAAAAAGTGGCAGGACCCTGGCATGGTCCTTCTGTGTTAACCTCTGTCTACTTACCAGCGAGGTGCAGCCGGAGACTGGGGAGAGCGAGCCAATCAGGTTTTGAAGTTCACCAAAGGCAAGTCCTTCCGGCATGAGAAAACCAAGAAGAAGCGGGGCAGCTACCGGGGAGGCTCCATCTCTGTTCAGGTCAATTCTGTGAAGTTTGACAGCGAGTGACCTGGGCCTATCTTTGGCGAAGCAAGGGTGATGGTTGGAGACCACTCATTTTCTCCAGTGGACCTGGGAACCCTCAGCTCTCTAGGTGAGGGTCTTGATGAGGACAGAAGTTTAGGGTAGGTCCTAAGACTTTACAGTGTAACATCCTTTCTGGTCCTTTTCTGTGTTACCTAGTTTTGTACAGACTTGGTTTTGAGTGTTGAGTAGCAGGGACAAAATAAGGGAATGTTATTTTTTAAGAAAATTCATTTTCATTGTTGTCTCCTTCCTTTTCTGTGAAAGTCTTCATTCTGAGAAATTTGTATATTTTATATTAAATCATTTCCTATTGATTTTTGTTGTGATTTTCAAAGGTGGATTCCCACAGACAAAAACTTAGCTGTTGCCCAGGACATAGTAAAGGGTCACATGTATGACTTTTTATAATTGGAAGAAAATTCTGCCTTTGTGAGTGCACATGTTCACATTTCATCCATCTTTCCCTCAAAACCCTAGTGAGGGGCATTAAAGAATGGCTGATGTATATGCAATGTCATGTTAAGCATGCACTGTGTATTTCATCCTCATTTATTGGGTCTGGGACTGAAGTTTTTAGCCAGCATGGACCTAACCTACTTTTTGGGATAAAATTTACTGTTTTGTTACAGGTAAAATTCTGGTGTGGTATGAATGCTGTGGGTCATTCTGAACATATTTTTTTCTGTAATTTTATCATTACATGATGTTTGCAATACATGCTTTGTTTTTTAATTTGAAAGCAAACTTTTCTACTGTTGAAACGTTTTTTGACAACTTGACCCTTCCTAGTATTGAGTACCAAGTTGAGGACTGCATTGTATTTTACAGTATAGAGAACAAAATGACATTAATTTGAAAAACACATATCACTTGGTATTGCTGTCTTGGTTGCAGTGGTGACATAGAATTGATTTCATTAATTCCTACATGGTTGAGAATCAAGAAAGTGGGGAAAAGAAAAACTCAATCCTCAGTAGGAAGGTAGGTTACATTAGATGAATTTATTGGTAATCTGTGTATATGCTAACGGGGTTGAAAGAATCTTACAGAGCATATTACCTGATAAACTTGAGTGGAGTAGTTTTGGGAGAACAAACGTAACAGGATTATTGTGTCTCATAGTTGGTACATGGGTCTCGTAGTTGGGAGCAACTGACGTGCCCCCTTCAGAACCTTAACTGTTAGTAACAGTGGCTATAACAACACAAACCAGTGACCAGAGATACAGCTCTTAGGCCAGGCTGGCCTGAGGGTATGGCTGCAGGAAGTGACTGATCAGTGGTGATACTCAGCCAGAACAAGACAGAGAGGGATGAGTCCACAGCTTTCTGGAGGCTAAGGTGTTTGGGTGGTAGGAAAGTGTGCCCAAAGCCTTCATGGATAATTTGTAGGTCTTAAGATTAGTCTCCTCTTGTTTGGATTCCACACTCACTAAATAACCTGATAATAACCTGGTTTTTCATGTAACTGCCTCTAGGAAGAAAATGTACTGCTCATGCTGACACCGATATTTCAGTCTGCATGGTAAAAGTTCTACATCTTACTATAAAATAATAAACTGGCTGGTTTATAATGTGTCTTGGGAGTTTATTATTGTGAATCTGAACCCCTTCTTCTTCCTACTCAAAACAGAACAACTTGGGTGCCAGTTAGAGGACTGGGGTCCGGACCTGTGGCTTCACTGCAGAGGCTTTTTGGCAGCAGCTTGCAGGGTTTTCTTGGCCACAGCTTGTCTCATGGTGCCTTTTCCAGGCTATATTGCAGCCTGTGCATAGTCCAAATTGGGGGTTGGCAAAATGGCCTATGGGTCAAATCCAGCCCATGGCTTGTTTTTATATTACCTAAGAGCTAAGGATGGTTTTTACATTTGTAAAGGTTTTTTGAAAAGATAGATAATAGCTGGTGTGGTGGCTCATACCTGTAATCCAGCACTTTGGGAGGCTGAGGTGGGTGGATCACCTGAGAGGAGTTTGAGACCAGCCTGACCAACATGGAGAAACCCCATCTCTACTAAAAATACTAAATTAGCCAGGCATGGTGATGCATGCCTGTACTCAGCTACCTGGGAGGCTGAGGCAGAAGAATCACTTGAATCCAGGAGGCGGAGGTTGTGGTGAGCCAAGATCGCGCCACTGCACTCCAGCCTGGGCAAAAAAAGTAGATACGACAGAGACCTTATCAATGGCCCACAAAGCCTAAGACATTTAGGATGTGGCCCTTTACAGAAAAGGTTTGTGCCAATCCCTGGTCTAAATCAGTGATTCCTAAGACATCAGCTGAAAATTAGTCATCTGGGGAACTGAAAACACAGATATGCAGGGGCCCATCTTGAGACCTGTTGAGTCAGACCCTGGTGCTCTCTGGTGAGGCCTGTGTGTTAAGATAGTTTAAAGCTCCCAGGTGATTCTAATGAGCAGCCAGAGTTGAAAACCACTTATCCAAGAGTATTTGAAAAGACGTGAATTGGTATTTCCCACCTTCATGCTTCCATTTTCAAGTATACTTGTTAAAAATAATAGTATACAATGAAAAATTTAAGGCTGGGTGCAGTGGCTCACACCTGTAATCCCAGCTTGAACCTGGTTGCAGTGAGCCAAGATTGTGTCATTGCACTCCAGCCTGGGCTGGAATGGGTGACAAGAGTGAAACCCTGTCTCCAAAAATAAGGCCAGGCATGGTGGCTCATGCCTGTAATCTCAACATTTTGGGAAGCCAGGTCGGATGGATCACGAGGTCAGGAGTTCAAGACCAGCCTGGCCCAGATGGTGAAACTCCATATCTACTAAAATGCAAAAAAAATTAGCTGGGCGAGGTGATGGGCGCCTGTAATCCCAGCTACTCAGGAGGCTGAGGTAGAGAATTACTTGAACCTGGGAGACAGACGTTGCGGTGAGCCGAGATCTTGCCACTGCATTCCAGTCTGGGTGAAGAAGCCAGACTGTCTAAAAAAAAATTTAATCTCAGCTCTGTTTCCTGGAACCTGCTTCTTATATCTCCTTCCAGACAAATTCTAGGTATGTGCTGCTATATGCGTCCTCCTCTTTTTTTCCTGGCACAAATGGGGCAGTTTATCACGTGCAATGTTTTACAACTTTTAAAGCTCATTTCATAGCAGAACACAGTAGCCCATTTTTAATGGCTGCATGGTACTCCATTTAAGTTATTTAAATTAGTATTTTAGGGGCAGAAGTTTAGGTTGAATATTTTGCTATTATAAATAGTGTTAACACTGGATATTCTTGTACATGAGCCTAAGTATGTGGATTTATGTAGGAAATATTCCTAAAAGTGATTGCTGGTTCAAAGGATATTTGCATTTATTAATAACATTTTGATCATTATTGCCCTCCAAAATCGTTGTACTAATTATATAGTTCCAGCAACATTTTATCAACATGCCTCTTTGCCCTCTTGCCAACACTATTTACCAAATTGGTCTTTTTTTTTTTTATAAGTATAAAAGAAAAAGAAAGGGGGAGTTTTTTTAAGAGAAACAAGAATAATAAAGAGAAAAAGAGGGAGAGAGAACGAGAATCTTGCTCTGTTGCTCAGGATTTCATTTAAATCTGTGAAATGCTATGCAATTACTAAAAAGTGATTTATTTCCTATTATGTGATCACTTTTAGAATGAGTATGATATAATATTGAAAAAAATATGTTTTGTGGATATGGGGTGGTAAGTTCTGTAAATATTTATTAAATTTGCTTGTTCCAGGTCTGAGTTCAAATCGTGTTTTTTTTGTTTTGTTTTGTTTTTTCTCTCCATTAGGTTGGTGAATCTTCCTCCGTCCCTTTATGTTAAGTCTTTGTGTGTCCTTGCCTATATGAAAGGTCTGAATACAGTGTACTGATGGGTTTTAACTTTTTATTCAGTTTGTCTAACTATGTTTTGATTGGGGCATTTAATCCATTTAAGTTTAGGATTAATATTGATATATGTGAGTTTAATACTGTTATTTAAGGCTAACTGGCTGTTTGCCCGTTAGTTGATGTAAATTCTTCATTGTCGTAATATTCTTTACTTTTTAAATTTTGGGGATAACTGATGCTGTTTGTTCCTTTCTGTATATAGTACTTTCAGAAGTTGTTGTAAAACAGGCCTGGTGGTGATGAAATCTCAGTTCTTGCTTGTTTGCAAAAAATTTTATTTTTCCTTCACTTGTAAAACTTAGTTTGGCTGGATATGAAATTCTGGGTTGAGTTTTTTTCTTTAAGGGTGTTAAATATTAACCCTCACTCTCTTCTGGCTTGTAGAGTTTCTACTGAGAGATTTGCTGTGAGTCTGATAGGCTTACCTTTATGGGTAACCTGGCCTTTCTCTCTGGCTGCCCTTAGTATTTTCTCCTTTATTTCAATCTGAGTAAATCTGACGATTATGTGTCTTGGGGTTGGTCTTCTTGAGGAATATCTTTGTGGTGTTCTCTGTATTGCCTGGAGTTGAGTATTGTCGTGCCTTACTAGTTTAGGAAAATTTTCCTGGAAAATATCCTGAAAAATATTTTCCAGCTTGGACTCATTCTCTTCATCACATTCAGGTATACCTATTAAGCGTAAATTGGGTCTTTTCACATAGTCCCATATTTCTTGGAGACTTTGCTCATTCCTTTTTACCCTTTTTTCTCTGATCTGATCTTCTCGTTTCATTTCATTAAGTTGGTCTTTGAGCTCTATTATCCTTTCTTCTGCTTGATCAATTCGACTGCTAAAACTTGTGCATACTTCACGGATTTCTCGTATTGTGTTTTTCAGCTCCATTAATTCATTTATATTCCTCTCTAAATTGTCCATTCTCGTTAGCATTTCATCAAACCTTTTTTCAAAATTGTTAGTTTCTTTGCATTGGGTTAGAACATGTTCTTTTAGCTCACAGAAGTTTCTTGTTATCCACCTTCTGAAGTCTGATTCCGTTAATTCTTCACACTTGTTTTCCATCAGGCCTTGTTCTGTTGCTGATGAGGAACTACCAATCCTCTGTAGAAGGGGAGACATTCTGATTTTTAGTGTTCTCAGTTTTTTTATGCTGGCTTCTCATCTTTGTGGTTTTATCCACCTGTTGTCTTTGTAATTACCAACTTTCAAATTAGGTCTCTGAGTGGACATCCAGCTTGTTGATGCCCAGCTCCGGAATCTATGTAATTTTCACTGCGGTGACCCGTAACGCTGGCTAAAACAACAGCGTTGAGATTCGTGGTGCTTTTCTGCCTGGGAGTCTCTGGTCTGGTTTCCCTCTTCAGTCCCTTTTTCAATCAGCTGAATGGACTGCTCTACCTTCACACAGCTCCAAACATCATCCAAAAGGAGACCCAGTCCCATTTACTCTGCACCAAGAGCCGCCGGGCCGAGGTGGCGGCAAAACAGCCACGCCAGCCGAAAGGGTCGCACTAGCGACCCAAAGGGTTCCTCCGCCGAGAAGGTCCTGGTCCGTGGGCAGCAAAAATTCGTCTGAAGGTGTGGCATCCACTCGCTCTCTGTGCTTTCACTGGGAGCTGCAATCCTGAGCTGCTAGTGATCGGCCATCTTAGCTTCCAAATTGATCTTTTCTACTTGGATAAATGATAATGTTCTCTCATTTTTGTTTTATAGTGGTAAAGCACAACATGAAATTTACCACCAACCATTTTTAATTGTATAGTTGAGTACTGTTAAGTATATTTACATTATGTGACAGTTCTCTAGGACAGGACATTTTCCTCTTGTAAAACTATAACTATATTCATTAAACACTAATAGCCCCTTCTCCCCAGCCCTTAGCAACCATCTTTCTACTTTGCTTTTATGATTTGACTACTTTAGCTGTAACCTCATGAGTGGAATAGTAATACTATCTTTTTGTGGCTGGCTTATTTTACTTAGCCAAATGTCCTCAAGGGTCATCCATGTTGTAGCAGGTGACAGGATTCCTTTCCTTTTTAAGACTTCATGATATTCCATTGTATGTCTGTACCACTTTTTTTTTTTTTTTTTTTTTTTTTTTGAGACAGGGTTTTGCTCTGTCAACCAGGCTGGAGTGCAGTGGTGCCATCATAGTTCACTGCACCATTGTTTCTCCTGGGGTCAAGGGATCCTCTCACCTCAGCCTCCCAAAGTGCTGGGATTATAGATGTGATCCATGGCACCCAGCCCCATACATTTTCTTTATCTATTTCTTTTTTTTTTTCAAGATGTAGTCTTGCTCTCTCATCCAGGCTGGAGTGCACTGGCTTGATCTCAGCTCACTGCATTCTCTCCCTCCCGGATTCAAGTGATTCTCCTGCCTCAGCTTCCCAAGTGGCTGGGATTACAGGTGCCCACCACCACACCTGGCTAAGTTTTATATTTTTAGTTCAGATGGGGTTTCACCATGTTGGTCAAGCTGGTCTTGAACTCCTGACCTCAGGTGATCCACCTGCCTTGGCCTCCCAAAGTGCGGGGATTACAGGCTTGAGCCACTGCGCAGGCCTTTCCATTTCTCTTAGACATTAGTCATTTGTATTTCTTTTCTATAACAAGTGACCAACTCTGTCCCTTATTTCAAATGGATTATTTATCTTTTTCTAAATGCTTTTTAGTGCTCTTGACATCTTAAGCAGATTAGCCCTTAATCATGGGTTGTAAATCTTTTTCTGGCATTTTAATTTTATTTATTTTGAGACAGGGTCTTGCTCTTGTCACCCAGGCTGGAGTGCAGTGGTGCATTCTTGGCTTACTGCAACCTCTATCTCCCAGGCTGAAGCAATCCTCCCACCTTAGCCTCCCGAGTAGCTGGGACCACGGGTATGTGCCACCACACTTGGCTACTTTTTTTTTTTTTTTTTTGAGACAGAGTCTTGTTCTGTGGCCCAGGCTGGAGTGTGTGATCTCAGCTCACTGCAACCTCCACTTCCCAGGTTCAAGTAATTCTATCTCAGCCTCCTGAGTAGCTGGGACTACTGGTGCACACCACCACACCTGGCTAATTTTTGTATTTTTAGTAGAGGTGGGGTTTCACCATATTGGTCAGGCTGCTCTCCAACTCCTGACCTGAGTTGATCCACCCACCTCAGCCTCCCAAAGTACTGGGATTACAGGCCTGAGCCACCGCACCCGGCCAATTTTTGTATTTTTTGTAGAGATGAGGTTTCGTCATGTTGCCCAGGCTGGTCTCAAACTGAGCTCAAGCTATCTGCCTGCCTCTGCCTCCCAAAGGGTTGGGATTACAGACCCGAGCCATTGCACCCAGCCCATTTTCATTTTAAAGTTGAATATGACACTACATCCATTAATTTATTCTCCTTAAAATAGATATATAATTTGTGAGCTTGCTGTTTGTTTAAAGCTATAGCTTGTTTTTCTTTCGCATTTTATAACCCTTCCCAGTCTAGTTTGCTTTTTTTCGACAGACCTCATTTCCTCTTAGGCCTTGCAAAGCTGAGCCTGCTACATTTTGCAGACAGTGGGTTACACAAATGAGGTCGTTTAGCAAACTGCCAAACAGCATTCATTAGAAAGGCTAATCTGAGTCTACTTTTTTTTTTTTTTTTTTTTTGAGACAGGGTCTTGCTCTGTCACCCAGGCTGGAGTGCAGGGGTGCCATCACGATCACAGCTCACTGCAGCCTCAGCCTCTGGGGCTCAAGCAGTTACTCCCACCTCAGTGTCCTGAGTAGTTGGGCTACAGTAGTCACTATGCTTGACTAGTTTGTTGTTTGTTTTTTAATTTTTTGTAGAGACAGGGTCTCCTTGTGTTGCCCAGGCTGGTCTCAAACAATCCTCCCATGTTGGTCTCCCAGAGTGCTGGGATTACAGGCCTGAGCCACTATGCCCAGCCCAGAGTCTTTACCTTCTTATGTAAAATGAAAATAGTGTCTCATCTCATTTGTGGATTCTTGACTACCTCAGAGGCTTGTTGTAAGGACTAAGAATTTCAAGCACTTAGCACAGTCCCTGGCATATTATAAGCACTCCATAACTGCCTCTTGCTCAATAAAAAAGCATTTTGGAAATGATATTCCTTAGTTTCCTTGTGATGTGCAACATGCCATTTCAGCAAAGGCATCAAGCATAAGTTAATCATTATTTCCCTGCAATGGTTTTCTGTTGTTTCACGTTTATCATCTTCATTCCTGATACAAAAATGGATATGCAGAATTGGTCCTCTTAGAAACTTTAGTTTTGTGAAGGATCCGAAATTCCTACCACTTGCTGATACGCTCTGGCACTGAAATCCACAAATTCAGTCAACTAGACACGTGGCTCATGGCCCTCTGCATCATGCTTCATGGACACAGGCAGGAGACTTCCTAATGCCCTGTTGGAGGCTTGCCCTTTGCAGGGTGTAGCCTCACTGCAACCCTGTTAGGTGGGTATTGAGTAGATCATTCCATCTGGGGTCAGGTAAGTCTTTGCTTTTGAGGACTGCCCTGTTGTTGTAGGATGTGTGGCAGCATCCCTGGCCTCTAACACTGAATGCCAATAGTTTCCCCTAGTTGTGCAACCAGAAACAGTTGCAGGCATTGCCAAATATTTCCTGAGAAGGAAAATTGCCCCTAGTTGAAAACCACTGTGGAAACAGCCCCAAGTATCAAATGATTTACCTAGGGTTGATGAAACTGCAATTTAGGGCCAGGCACGGTTTCACACACTTGTAATCCCAGCACTTTGGAAGGCTGAGGTGGGCCGATCACGAGCTCAGGAGTTCGAGACCAGCCTGAACAACATGGTGAAACCCCATCTCTACTAAAAAAATACAAAAAAATTAATTGGGCATGGTGGCATGCGCCTGTAATCCCAGCTACTTGGGAGGCTGAGGCAGGAGAATTGCTTGAACCCAGGAGCTGGAGGCTGCAGTGAGCCGAGATTGTGCCACGGCACTCCAGCCTAAGTGAGGTCTCAAAAAAAAAAAAAAAAAAGAAAGAAAGAAAAGAAACTGCAACTTAGTGGCACATTGAGACAAGAACGCAGTTCTCTGTATGTCCAAACATGGAGCTACCTGTATTCAATAGTCTTTGTGAAGCTGCTGTGTACTTGTAGAACTCCCAGAGAGCTCAGTGTCTAGGGGGGATGTCAGGCATCAGGCATGGGAATGGTCTATGTACACCGAGCTGAGTTCTGTCCCAAACTGAGGATCAGAGTAGCACCACTAAGGGTACAAGCAAGAAAAGACTTGGCTGAAGTTGGCCTAGGATTCTGAAAAGAGCAGCAGTTTGCCAGGTGCAAAGAAAAATGCATACCATGTAAGGAAGAGCACCTTTTCCAGTGGGAGAAGAAGGCTGTTAGAATGGGTCAAGCAGAGGTGTGTGGCAGGTGGGGGCAAGATACTGCAAAATTTCACTGAGGGTTCAATGTAAGTGGCCTTTTGTATCTAAGTTAGGAGTTAGTACTTTATTTTGTCCACCTGAGTATGTTAGATTTGACAGTCTAATACAATACTCCTGGCACTACTTTGGCTGCAGCGAAAGCAGTATTTCTGCCGGCCCACCAAGTTCTCAGATCCCTCCTTCAGAACCTGTCTGCAGTTACTGATGGGGCCAGTAGGTGGGGCTCTTGCCCCCTGTTTAGAGAGCCTGACTAGACTTAAAGCTTAACTCTTTACTCCGGTTCTATTCAACAAACTTGGAGAACCTAACTGTGAGCCTCTAGATACACAGATGAATAAGACACAGGCCCTCATTTGAGGCTCTTTAGTTTTGGAAATTAGAGAAGGGAGGCTTTTCTGGTCTCTGGTCTGTCCTGGTTATCTATGAGAGGCTACCTGATACCTGAAAGCCAGTGGCAGGCAACATAGCTTGCAGAAGAATCATATTCCCCGTGGAACCCCAAGCCCTACCCCCAGGTCCTGGCAGGGCCTTGGGTCTCCTGCAAGGGTGATTGGCTGCAGATCCCACTGCTGATGGAAACTGCAGGTCTGTGTTCTTCCTAGATCTGGGAACTCAGAGGCTCTGGTGTGTTCCTCTCTCTCTCCTCTGTCTTCCCTCCTCTCCCAGCATAATCTCAAGGAGCTCAGGATTGAGAAGAACAAATGCCAGGCTTCCACCTTGGAAGTGGATACTTCTAAGTGGCAGAGGGAGTACAGGATATTTCAAGAAATTAGCCTACTAAACAGAAATATCCATTCAGCAAAAAATCATCTATTCAGAAAATAGGAGTGGCTGCCGTGTGCCAGGTACATGACATGTGATCCTGTGTGGTAGCTGTTAAGGATACAATCCTGAATGAACAAAAAACACAGTCCCAGCAATCAAAGTTTACTCAGACTAGTGAGGGACAAAAATATTGATCCTCGAATAAATGTGTACATACAAACTTCCATGTGTGAAGGCAGGTTATACAGAGCTATGAGAGCATGTAACAGGGGCAGCTGACCCAGGTGGTGTTGGGACTTCCTCATGGATAGCATGACCATGTAATTTATTGTCTGAATTGGGATGCTTTGCTTTTGAGGGGGAGAGGGAGGGAAATTAGACTGTGATGAATAGGTGTAAAGTGAGGCTATGCTAGTCATGCCAGGACATATGGTCACTCTAGTAATAGAAATCTAAGAATAGGAAGTGATGTTTCAGTCGAGAACTGAAGGTAAGAGTTAATTAGGTGAAGGTGAGAGGGGTGCATGATGTGTGAGTTTTCCAGTTAGAAGGAATAGCACGTGCAAGGGCCTTTTGATGAGAAGGGAGCATGATGGGAGACCCCACACTGAAAGAAGGTCTATGCAGCTGAAATGTAGAGTGAGGAGAGAGAGCAGTGTGACATGGGGCTAGAGAGGTAGACAGGTGCAGAGCAGGCAGAGGCTTTGTAAGGGATGTTTCAAATGTTGATCCTTAGGCTGTGTGTGGTGGCCAAGGTGGGTGGATCCCCTGTGGTCAGGAGTTCGAAACCAGCCTGGCCAACACGGTGAAACCCCATCTCTACTAAAAATACAAAAAATTAGCTGGGCACAGTGGCACTTGCCTGTAATCCCAGCTACTTGGGAGGCTGAGGCAGAATTGCTTGAATCTGGGAGGCGGAGGTTGCAGTGAGCTGAGATTGCACCATTGTACTCCAGCCTGGGCAATAAGAGTGAAACTCAATCTCAAAAAAAAAAAATGTTGGTTGTTAATAATGCAATAAGGGCTGGGCTTGGTGGTTCACACCTGTAATCCCAGCACTTTGGAAAGTTGAGGTGGGCAGATCACCTGAGGCCAGGAGTTTCAGACCAGCCTGGCCAAAACTGGCAAAACCCTGTCTCTACTAAAAATACAACAAATTAGACAGGTGTGGTGGTGGGCGCCTGTAATCCCAGCTACTTGGAAAGCTTAGGCAGGAGAATTGCTTGAACCAGGGAGGCAGAGACTGTAGTGAGCCAAGATTGCACCATTGCACCCCAGCCTGGAGTTTCACAACAGTGAAACTCCATCTCAAAAAGAAAAAAGAAAGGCAATAGGAAGCCATTAGAGAGTGTGAGTGTCTTAGCAAGGGCTGCGATAACGAAACACCAGACTGAGTGCCTTAAACGAGAGAAATTGATTTCTTACGTTTTAGAGGCTGGGAAATCCAGCATCAAGGGGCTTACCAGTTCACTTCCCAGTGAGGGCTGTCTTCCTGGCTTGCAGGTGGCCATCTTGCTGTGGCCTCACATGGTGGGGGCAGAATGGGGTAAGCAAATTCTTTGGTGTCTCTCTCTTTTTTTTTAGAGACAGGGTCTTGCTGTGTTGTCCAGGCCATAGTACAGTGGCTATTGACAGGTACAATCACAGCACACTATAGCCTCAAACTCCTGGGCTCAAGTGAGCCTCCCACTTCAGCCTCCTGAGTAGCTGGGACTACAGACATGTACTACTGCACCTGACTCTACTGTCTCTCTCTCACTCTTTTTTTTTTTTTTTGAGATGGAGCCTTGGTCTGTTGCCCAAGCTGGAGTGCAGTGGCATGATCTTGGCTCACTGCAACCTCTACCTTCTGGGTTCCAGTTATTCTCCTGCCTTAGCCTCCCAAGTAGGTGGGATTATAGGCACCTGCCATCATGCCCAGCTAATTTTTTTTTTTCTCCAAATTCCTGGTTTAATAAGGACTTGTTTATTTTGAAGAAAAAAGGTCCCAAACATCAGGCTGTTCACAAAAATAACCCACAGTATCAACTTTAGAAAACAAATCTTAAGACTATAACACTATTTTTCTAGAG